>JAKLLW010000980.1:0-20479 GCA_022814695.1 Neocatenulostroma microsporum | reverse complement strand
TCCCTGGCCGCGTGCACAGGTCCATGTGCATCATGGCCGTTTAAGGCATGCGGATCTAGAACGGTACTACTCGGGAGAATCTGTCTGGTCCCTTCTTGGTCGCGAGGCCTAAGTATTACTTAACTACCTACATATGCTTCGTCGTCCCTAACTGAGACCTCCATCCCAATCGACCAAACAGCACTCTCTCGTTTGAAAACTCTACACTTTTCTTTCTGCCTTCGACGCTTCTTCCATCAACGGCATATACAGGAGACACACATTGAGCCTAGCCTCGATAGGCCACACACCATGAAGTTCCAGCAGGTGGCGGCCGTCTGCTTGGCGGCGTTCACTTCGCTTTCATCAGCAGCAGTCTTAGTAGCTGAGCCGATTGAGAAGCGAGCTGGAAGGGGGGTGACCACTACTTCCAGCAAGGTCACCTCTACTTCCACCAAGCTGGCCTCTACGTCCACCAAGACTATCTCCATAACCAGCAAAAGCAGCACAGTGGCAACTAGCAAAAGCTCCTCTGCGCCAAGCACAAGCACAAGCTTAGTTGCCGACTCTGCTTGCAAGAATGGCGCATACACCCGAGCATGCTGGAGTGATGGCTACTCAATCGCTACCGACTTCGACCAGAAGTTTCCAACGACCGGCAACACCGTCACATACAATCTAGAGCTCACCAATGGGACATGCAACCCGGACGGTCACGGCGAGAGGCTGTGTCTGCTCATCAACAACCAATATCCTGGACCATTGATTCGTGCAACATGGGGTGACCAGCTTGTCATCAACGTCAAGAACTCCATGCAAGACAACGGAACTAGCATCCACTGGCACGGTGTCCGACAATTCAACTCCCCAGGCGATGACGGCGTGAATGGCCTTTCAGAGTGCCCGCTTGCACCGGGCGACTCGAAGACGTACTCTTTCAAAGTCACCCAGTTTGGGACCTCCTGGTACCACTCGCACTACAGCTCGCAATATGCCGACGGTATCATTGGCCCGATGGTTTTCGATGGTCCTGCCAGTGCGAACTACGACATCGACCTTGGCCCGTATGTGCTGAACGAGTGGTACTACCAGACTGGCTTCCAGGTCGAATCCCTTACCAGTCAAAACCTGCAGGCTGGCCGCCCCCCACCAAACGCTGACAACATCCTGATCAACGGCACCAACAAGAATGCAAATGGTGGCGGGAGCTACAATCAGGTCTCCATCACCAAGGGCAAGAAGTACCGCCTTCGTCTCGTCAACATGAGCGCAGACAACTACATCCGTGTTTCACTTGACAACCATATGTTGCAAGTCATGACCGCCGACTTCATTCCGATCAAGCCTTTCTTCACGGAGACAATTCTCGTGGCCATTGGCCAGCGCTACGACGTTGTCATCAACGCCAACCAGACTGCCGGCAACTACTGGTTCCGTGCTAACGTTGCCACCGACTGCCTGAGCGGTAACAACTTCTACGGTCGTGCGATCTGGACCTATTCGGGCGCTACTGCTGGCACGCCCACCTCGACAGCCTACTCCGAGCCTGCTTCATGCCTCGAGCCAAGCCAAGCAGCACCTTACTGGGTCCAGCCTGTCCCAAGCGGCTCGTTCTCCTCGTCCATCGAGGCACTCGATGTCAACCTTACTCAGGCTCAGGTCGTGCCGAACGGCGATGCCATCGTTGTTTGGGCGCTGAACACCTCTTCCATGAGTGTGATGTGGGACAAGCCCACGCTTCAGTACGTAATGGAGGGCAACACCAGCTACCCAACGCAGCTTAATGTCCTTCCTACCGTGAATGAGGGCGCATGGAACTACGTGGTCATCCAACAGCTGCCGAACAATCCGCCAGTGCCGCATCCGTTCCATCTTCACGGCCACGACTTCTTCTTGCTCGGCCAGGCCGCCCAGAGTACCTTCTCCGCCAGCTCTTCCTCCCTGAACTGGAACACACCGCCAAGGCGTGACACTGCTACCGTTCCAGGCGGTGGTTGGCTCGCAATTGCGTTCAACAGCAACAATCCAGGTGCATGGCTGATGCATTGCCACATCGTAAGTCCTCCAACAATCTGATACGCTCCGCTCACCCGCTAACGATGAAATAGGCGTGGCACGCGGCCGAAGGTCTTGCTGTCCAATTCCTGGAGTCACCATCACAAATTGTTTTGCCTGACAGCGGCGCCTTCGAGAAGACCTGCAACAACTGGGATGCGTACTACAAGAACGCATACTGGCAGAAATCCGATTCTGGTATCTAGTGGGGTTCTACATTGTACGATGTAAGCTATTGGATGTGTATCATGATAAAAAGGGGTGTGGCGTTGGTACATCGAACCATGATCATGATCATCATAGGCTAGATGGTGTTTTTGCATGGATTGGTCGAATCTGGCCCATTTGGCATGGTTTTTGGATATATTGCTGAATATTGTCTTCCAATTATTACTTACATGGCTCTTTCCATTGATGCTAGGATTAACAATGTCTCCAGTGTTATCGTGAGCATGTTCTCGTCACCATGTAGGCTGGGACAGATACGTTTGAATTGCTATTCGACCATTCCAAGACATCTTAAGCACAGCATTTGAGAAAAACAAGCTGATGTCCATTCCTTCGCAACCATGAAAGTGAGCTTTGCTATGTGACTGGACATGAGGAAGCATGCCTACCCTTGCTGTGGAAGGAATTTTGGTGGTACGACTGCTGGCGCTAGCTCACGCCTTCACCTGCTGCGGGCGTCATGATCGGAGATTCAAGAACCACGGACTCACCACGAAGTTGCACCAATCCTTGGTTTCTCTCGCAATGGCCAGACCCCCGGGACCTTCGCGCACAAGTGAGGTTGACGCCTCGGTGCCTCATCCTGCGCCTGCCGATACCTCCATCGCCAACCACACCCAACGTCCGTTTGGCGAAAAGCACAGAGTGACTGACGTCGGCCATGTCGATGCACCAACCGAATGCGGTTCCGTTCAGCATGATGCTACTCGTATACACGGAAAGCCTGCATCCGAACATTGCTTTCGTGACTCCAAGGCACTCGGCAGATGTCAAGGTCGAAAGGCGGATGCTCAACGCAAGGTACGATTCAGGACGTGAGAATAGACCCATGCAGAGTGTATTGGGATGTGGGACCTACCTGCAGCAACACTAAAGCGTCTTCGCACAGATCCGGCAACCTGGTCGGTGCGTGTAGTCAGCCGCAATCTACCCGCCTCATCCCAGCTAGCTCAAAGATTGTTTCGTGGAAAGAAAGACGAGGCGCGAAACCTCAAGGCTCAACGTCGCCGAACGCTTCAGCGATTCTACCGTTTTCGTAGAAACAGAACGGCAAACGGGTCGCCGGCTCATAAACTCTTTGACTGATTGTCTGGTCGATACTCATGTTGTTGAGGACGGAGTCATCCCGGCCGACAGAATCGGGAACGGAGAGCGAATGGTTTACGAAGGCCACATACACGTTGCCACGCGGTTTCATTCTGTCTAGACTCGCTGACATGACCAAGGCGTCTTTTCACGATCCGACGGGAAATCAACTGGCCGAGCCACTACCCAGAGAGCGAAAGATGTCGTTGTCCTCGATTCGTACTTCAGGCATCGTCCGTTTCAGGCCAATGCTATAAGACTCTACGTTCTATTGGCTCATATTTAGGTTCATTGGCCTTATATGCAGGCAATTCATCGCGACTTCGTGCGCAAGCGTCTTTTGCAGCCGCATGGCCCTGGACCTTGCAGAGATCGACAGGAACAAGAACCTTTATCACCTACTATTCCTCCATTCGGCTAAAAGCTGCCCATCGAGAATCTCCAGGTTGGCCGCCTGACGATTTTGGATGGGATCATCTACAAATGGTTTGGTGTCGATGCGAGTTTCTGGCGCTATTGCCAGGTCCTCACCGGCTTGGCTATGACGGTGGCGACCGGCCGCTTTGCCATGCGGTGGACGAGCTGCTTGGTGCTGAACAGGTTTGATAAGCTCCAGGCTGCCCGTATAGGTGTCGGTCACGTTGGTCTCGCACGTTCGTCGACTTCCCCTCGTCTCGTTTGTTGACAGCTGCTGTCTGCCATCTGAGAGCCTCTTTGAAACGCTCAGCACATTCGCTACTGTGCAGTCTGTCAGCGTTCTACAGGTCTTTCATTCATCATGCCTTCCCTCGGGCTACTCAGCGCAGTAGCACTTACACTCGCTACCAGCACACTCGCTCAAGACTGCCCTCCACCAGGAACTTGTCAATCATTCGGTGTCGACTTTGTGAACGGCGGCTCATATTTCCAAAACTCGCTTTCATCGGATCCCTTCACGGCTGTCGAGGAGTTCGAGGGCTGCCAGAATGACACCGCGAATAACATCTTCGTGGATCCCAATGGAGACCAGTATCAGTGCACTGACGTGCCTCTAACACCCGACGACACTGAGCAGACTACCACCTGGTGAGTTTCATCTCGGTACAGTCACACTTGAGAGCACAGACTGACTTCTTGACAGCCCACTCGACAAGGACCAGCTGTTCTCTGGCGAATGGAGTCTGATAGTGATCTCCAACAATGGCGACTGCGATCCAATTGCCTACCAGCGAGACTTCTCTCTCTCCGTTGGCCCGCAGCAAACGGTCAGCGTCCCGGCGACCATCACAGTGTCCAGTTTCTCTACACCCATCGAGAGTGACACCGCCACCGAGACCCAGATGATCACTTCCACTGCACGTGCCTCCACGAGCACGGTGCCCAGGATCAACTTCAACCCTACCCTCACGATATTCCCTCTACCGACCGTCACCGTCGTCACTAAAGCGGTCGTGACTCTGACCTCAACTTCTCAAATCCCGAATGTGGTCGCAACATCTACCGCTATTACGACACCAACGTGCGACCTGCCGCAACGCCGCCACGTCCCCGACCCACTGGCTCAGATCGTGGTCACGCTTCTGGCTGATCTGGGAATCCACCAGCGCGCCGCCGAGCCCACCCCGGTCGCTCGCTCACCTTCCCTCGAGTTCAAGCGCGCCATAATCGAGGGCCGCGCAGTCGAGCCAGAGGTGAAGGCACTGTACGTCAGAGAGCGCCACGAGCGCCTTGCTCTGCAGAAGCGGGCGCCAGACCAGCCTACAGTTACGGTGACTGGTAGCGATCTGCCAACATCGACTGTCAGCCTTGTCTCTACCCTGCCAACCCTGACGATCACTGGCACCACAACGGTAGGACTCACGACGACTACCACGCCTGTCATCACCGTTACCAAAGGCATCGCGTTCGGCATTGTTACTGTTACCGCAAGCAGGCAAACGATTACGAATGTATTCTGGCTTCCTGCTACTACTGTGTATGCGACGTCGACCGAGGATGTTACGCTCACGATCACGGAGACTTCGACGCCGGCGGCTTTGGCGGCGAGCTGTTCAAGGAGGGGTGGTACATTGGAGTAGTTATTTTTGCATGTAGCGGGCTGGGACGGCGTCGAAGGGTTATGTAAATACTGATGCATTGATGATCGACATGAATGCATAGCAAGTGCATATTGTATAGAGCTTAATGTACAAACTCCACATTCAATCCGATGCCCACACAGCTGTACGGAGCAACGCTGCGGCCTCAATGATTCATACACGCAGCCGCTGCCAGGTCAATCACCGTCAATCCCACTCCACTCAACCAGAGCGCCGTTCGCCTGACGTGAGCAACACCAGCCCACCCGGCAACCTTCACCATCTCTGGCAGTCTAGCAAATAAGGCGGTGGCATTGGTCTTGGTCGCAGCGACGATGGTGCAACTTGAATCACGCTCTCAAGGTCGACGTCAATGCTTGGTCCTGCATAAGAGACGACCGACTACTCCCTTCACTGCCCCGAAACACCCACTCCCAGCCGAATGCTTCACCGCAGCTCGGCAACCCCGAAGATCGTAAGGGAAGCCATGCATCGTCAGCAACACCGCAGAGCTTGGCTCTCCGTTATGTGTACTTCCCGTCGACGGAACGTCGACGGGAGACGCTGTCGCAGCCACCGTTGCAACTGAACCAGTGGCGTTGCGTCGAAGACCGTGAGACACATACTGTAAGACACTGGGCCCATAGCCTTGCCGTAGAAAGACACCGCCTTCATCCGCCTCAAATCCAGTCTGTCGAGGAGATGTGACGGCCATATCGTTCCTGCGCTCAGCTCTCGAGCGTCTAGGGGGAGAATACCAGTCAACACCAGCGAAACTGACTAGCACAGCAGGCTCCAATAGATTCGCAGCATACTCGTCGTCGAAGGCCGGAAAGGGGGAGAGCTGTTCTTCTGAAGGGACACGAGGGCTATCTGTCGCTTCGCTCGTGGTCTGGCTAGATGAACTGGTCGAGAACAGCGGCCGCGGAACAAGCGTGTCTGCTGTAGTACCGAATGTACAGCAAGCGGTGTCGAGGGACAGCGAAGCAGTCTTGAGAGCCTGGCATCGGGCTTGCTGACTGTTGGTATATGAGGATGCTGTGCCTGCTGCAGCACTACGGAGGTTGGGTTTAGCTGGGATATGACGGAGTGGACTCATGATGCTGTGTGCGTGGATTCTTCGGTGATCGCCTGCGATCTGTTGACGTTGGTTTGGTGGTGTTGTAGTAAGATGTCGATAGTGGACAAGTACTCAGCTGCGATGGTGGATCTTTGCTGTTGTCTAGAGCTTAGCAAGGATGGAGTCTATATTGCATGAAAGTGTTGCGGTTGGACGTTGTCGAAAGGTGTTGTATTCTTGCGAGCCTGATCAGACAATGCCTTTGTCGTGTGCAAGTGAAGTCCGAACGATCGAAGCTGGGTCACGAGACCACATTCACAGCTTCTCACTTAAGGCCTGGACGAAGTACCTTTTTGCCGATGTATACCGTAGATGCTTGTGGGTGTCAGAGCAGGATAGCTAGATCCATTGGAAGTGACTCCGTGTCTCCTGCCTGTAACATCACCTCTCCGAAGCCAACCTCCTCCCACGGCGAAGCATCCATGCAGCCTCATCTGAGCATGCAGCTGCTGAATACCTGCGCTGAAATCTTTCATGTTTGAGATAGCTGAAATGGCTGCAGTGCATTATCGTTGACTAAACCTCCCTTGGCACCTACTTGGACCCACTCTAGCACACCTCCTCAATCCTCAACTCCAAGAACCTCCCATCCACCCCAACAGGCTCAGCCACGTACCCACCTCGATGCACCATCCCCTCATCAAACACCACGCTCGTCTTGAAAACACCCCATATACCCACGATTATGGCTTTCATATCGTACATCGCCAAATTACTGCCGACACACATCCTGCCTCCGGACCCGAAAGCCCAGAACCATCTACTCATCTCCTTGTGCGCTGCTTCAAAAGCTTGCTCTGATGGGTACGAGGACGCCAACCAGCGTTCTGGCTTCCAGGCTTCGGGGTCAGGGAAGACGTCAGGGTTACGGTGGAGAGACCAGGCTTGGGCTTGTACTCGCACGCCGGGTGGGAGGTCGTTGATGTCGTGGCCTGGTGCTCCCAGAGTGGCGGAGGGAGGGGTGATACGTGGTTGGTTACCTGGTATAGCGGCGTGGAGGCGAAGCGTCTCCATGACTATTGCATGGAGGACGGGAAGGTTGTCGATGGCTTTGGCGTCGTACTTGTCTTCTAGACCAACGATTTCCTGTCGCAGCTTCTCTTGCCAATGGATGGTTTGTGGTCGGCTGAGCTCCCAAGCGAGGAAGGTGAGGGTTATGCTAGAGGTATCGAAGCCGGCGAGAGTGTGGTCGAGCATCTCGCTCGCTACGGATAGACGCTGTTGCTGTACTAGGTGCTCCATTGACATATCCAGATCAGACTTGGTAGCCTGATCTTTGAGCAATGCATTCCTCAGCTGCGCATACACCGTTGGCCAATCTTCCGGTCGTCCACTCTCACCCTCACTCTCCACCTTCGCCACAACCTTCTCAGCTTTTTCGCACATACCCAGAATCCACGCCTCGAAGTACGCATTCGCAGCGTCCACCCACTTCGGCACTACAAGCCACTTCAACCCAATGCTCTTCAGGAGATTCGTTACTCCCGGCAAGTCCTGTGGCCAGAACTGATACCGCTGCCTCGCCTTATAATTACTAAAGAACTCCGCTCCCATCTCCGGATGCTGCAAGTAATTGCTCCCTTGCGCTAAGCCGAAGATGTAAGTTGAGACAAAGTCCATAGTATTCGCTGTGAAAAGCCAGTAGAACTCTGTAGGCTTGCTACTCCTACTCATCTCCCGTAGCCGTGGAGTCAACCGCTCATCCAAAAGGACCCTCGTGATCTCCCGCAAGCCCTGCGAAGTCTGGAGAGTAGATTTGGCGTAGATACTACTCAACATCCGTTTCCTCTGACTATGCGGACTTCGGTCCGGCATGGCGAACATTGGCATCACTCCATAATTGCTGAAGATATTGCGGTACCAGTCTCCCTTGTCGTAGCCGCCGGCGTAGACTGTGCGGATTCCGCCATCGACGGTGTTGATAGATACGTCATTTGGTGCTATACGGATTATGGGGCCGAGACGCTGGTGGGCGGCGTGGACGATGGGCGTTTCTTCTTCGCGGCTGCGGTAGTAAATGACCCAGGCGCAGGAAAACGGGGCGGACCAGTGAGCTGAGGGGATCTTGGAGAGGGGGGAGATGAGGGAGGGATGGATGATGAAGCGGTAGATTGCTATACCTGAGACGAGAAAGAAGGCAATGGTGGGGATGATTGGGATAGGCATTGTGGTGGTGGTCAGTATGGGGTGTACCGTGTGTGCAGTAAGGAGATGAAAGGAATCATCAGAAGGAGACGAGGGAGGAGTTGTAGCACATCAAGCTCAAGAGCTATATCGATGAGCTGTCGCCGATGCATATGCAAGATAGGTCAACCGTGCATGCGTGTGACTTCCTAATTGAGGAATGGAGATACCCCGCGCTCCTTGATAAGATAAGGCCTCCGATAATGCATGTGAAAGGACGCTAGCCCGCATTGACGCTTTCTGACGTAAGACGCGATGAGTCGAACATGACTGGAAGCTCTTCATGTCTCATATATTGAGCTCGCGACCATGCGTAACACCTACCATCTCCCGGCCATGGCACCTACGACGCTCACAGACCTCCCGCCTGAGCTCCTCGACCATATCACCGCCTACCTACCAACTGCGAGATCTGTCAGCACTCTCGGCAAGACGAGCAGAAGCCTCCACGCATTCGTAGAGAAAGACGCCTGGCAGACATTCAACCGCACGCGCTTCCCTTCGCTATGTCCGATCGCACCGCCGTCGCACAAGGAAGCTGCGCGATCGCTGACGACGCTATCCACGGCTTGGGATCGGAGGGCTTTCGTGGCGAGGTACATCGAGCCTCATGGCGATGTACGAGCATATCCCGGGGACAAGCCGGTCGAGCGATGGAAGAGGCCTAGAGGACAGACTATAGGGTTCACGCCACACTCAGATGTCTACGAGGAGATCGGACAGACATGGCGGGATAGGAAGGAAGTGTTAGCCTTTAGCGCCGGCGCAGAAGTATGCGTGAGGCGGAAGACGAGGTACGCTAATGGGGAGGATGCACGTTGGATGACATACAGACCACTGAGCGCTTATGAGGGCCGGGATGATGTTACGACGTTGCACCTACTCAAGCCTGAGGCGGGCGGTGGTGGTGACGACAGCCAGCGCTTGATCACAGGAACAGCGAATGGCGATCTGTGGATCTTGAGTCTGCCGGAAGACGAACGAGGCGATGTGCCCATCACGTACTTCGTCACACAAGGCTTTCCGGTACGGTCAAGCAGTCTTTTGGAGAGACCATTCGAGCAGGCCCTGCTAGCGGCGAACATGGGAGACTCTCGAATCTGTATCTACCCGGTGGACTCGACGCAGCCAAAGATAGCACCTTTGAGCACGATTGAGATCCGCCCACCGCAGGTCAATGGGGAGAAAGTCAGGCATCAAAGGGTCTGGTCCACGCAGTTCCTTTCGCCGCAGCGTCTGGCAGCTGGTATTGGACCTTCAGACGAGCCAGTACACATCTATAGCGTTTCACCAGCTGGCCTTGAGAAGGAGCCGCTCAGGAAGTTTAGCTTGCAGAATGATCTTCAGCTCCAGGTTGATGTCAAAGCACCCAACGAGACAGCTAAGAAGAGCTCGTCCTCTATTTACCCGGTCGTTCCTATACCATCTGCAAGCACGGCAAGCGGCAGTTCGGACGGCGATGTATTCCTCACAGGAGCCTACGACGGCGTCATCCGCCTCCACGATCTTCGTTCCAACAGTAACGTCGAGCAAGCATACTCCGACCCGACAGACGACAGCGCAATCTACAGTCTCCTACCACGCGGCCAAGAAAGCCTCGTGGCAGGTACAAGCCGTCATAACCTTCTCAAAGTCTTCGATATGCGGCTCGGCGCCAAATGCTACTCTTACCTGGATGCTACATCCCAGCAAGAACCCATCGGCGCCGAGCGAGAGCGAAAGAGGGATTGGAACTCCTTCCTCAAACCCTCCAACGCTTCTTCCAGTGGTCGCGGAGGCGGCAGCAATTGGTCCCGCCGCAGCCAGGAGTCTTCGATATACAGCCTCGCTTCCCCCTCTCCGCACTCACCGTACATGTACGCCGGCGTCGAGAACGCCGTCCTTGAAGTTGCTTTCACTGGCTTCCTGGATGCACATCCCGATCCTGTATTCTTCGAGCCTTGGAAACCAGCGGCCAGGGGCAAGGACGATGGTTGGCGCTCCAAGGAGGTGTTGGATCTGGCTATGTACGATCAAACGGCTGACATGAAGTTGCATACGCAGAGGAGTTTGTGGGAGACTTGGAAAGTCAAGTCGAACCCCATGGAGCAGACATCAACGACGCTGGAGGGTTTGGATGAGCGGTGGAGAGTTAGTAGTAGGCCTTGATAAGATATGCTGTGGTAAGCGGACGATACAGCGCATGTAAGCCTCTGCTATAACTATTCGTCCTCTGACTTCATGCTATGCCTCATATACCAAGCTATGCCACTCATCGCCGAACGCCTTGCTATGCCCTGCCCTTTAAGCTGCGCTCGCTTCTACTTGCTGATCTCATCAACAATCGCCTCCAGCATCTTCCCGATCGTCTTGACCTTCGTGTGCTTGTCGTTCCTGTAGAGAACATCCACCACAGCCCCGATGGTCGTCAAATGACCCTGTGTCGTCTGAAGGTTGATACGACGTTCTTGCTCGATGCGGGCGATATCTTCCGGCGAAAGCGAGGTAGTGGATTGCGAATCTGCGTCGTCTTCGTGCTTCTCAACCTCATCCTGCGGGTTGGCCGCCTTCTCCTTCTCTCCCTCGTCACCGGCCGCCGGAACATCCTGGTCGCGAGTATCGTTGCGCTCTAGGGCGATACCGTCGGAGATATCGGGGTGGCCAGGGAGGCGCAGATCGGTTGAGGAGTTGGCGAAGGGGCTGGCTGCGGCACCGTATATCGACTCCCTGCCGCCTTGGAAGCCACGAGGCTCTGCTGCCTGTTGACTTGTCAGCATCTCCATATCATGTGGATTGGAGTATCGCGCTGTCGCCGAGGGTGACGGCGAAAGTAGGAAGCACTTACCGGAGATGATACAGTCTCGACAGTAGGGGCACCTTCTATAGGCTGGTGACCAGGTGCTGGCATAGGGGCGTCCTGCAAGTAACTGTCAGTATGTTCATATCATAGTGCCGAGTACAGCTGCTCTTCGATGTGTGTTAGATCGGAGACACATACCGCTGTTGGTGGGGATGGTGTAACACGCTCGCTGCTGTTGGAGTCGGCCATGGCTGCTAGTGTATCGATGTGATCGTGTTGATGGTAAAGATGCTTGCTGGCGAGACTGAGGTCGGTCAATGGTTGGCACTTGGAGTAGACTTCGACTCCCTGTAGTCAATGTAGAGATAGTTGGATGATGGAAGTTGTGGGAAAGTGCTGAAACACCAAAGAGCAAAATGCGGTCATGCGCTAACGAAAGAAAAGCAGGAAAAGCCAAGCCGCTAATGCAGGCCTAGCGCAAAACGAGGTGAGCATTCACTGCAACAGTATAGCATCTGCGAAACCCATATATCTGAGTACGAAATGAACAAGATGTGTCAGGAGAGCTCCTGGAGAACACTTTAATGCTAATCTGTAGTGTTTGCTGGTCTGAATGCGCGGACAATGACCCTCTGAGCGCATGTTTGAAGTCTTCTGCGCTAGCAAATAAGCATAATCCCTCGTTGATGGTGAGATCCTGTACGCCGTAACTTTGAAGCCTCAAGCCTCCCTCTCTCACCAACGCCACCGCCAATGCTGATCTAATGGAACCGTTGATGCCTCCTAATGCTCGTTCATCTCATCCATCAGACTATCCAACTTCCCACTGATATACTTGATCGTACCATCCTGTCCACTGCTGAACAGCGTCTCGAGCACTGCACCAATCGCCGTCAGGCGACCCTGCGCAGCCTGCAAGGTCAGACGGCGCTCCATCTGATGCTGAGCGATATCTTGAGAGATCGTGGACGTGGTGGCTTGGGAGTTGGTTTCATCTCCGGCACCGCTGCTTGACTCGGTCTGCTGGTTGCGAGTGTTGCCGCCGTTGACCGCTTCGGAGTAACGGGCATTGTCGCCACCGTGCAGTGAATGCAGATCTGTCAGAGATGTGGCGAGGTCTTGAGCAGGTGTTGCGGGTTCCTGCTACATTGTCAGCATCTCCGTACGCCATGGGGAAAGACAGTGAGTCGCTGTCGAGTACGTGCGCTCATGGGGTCCAGACATACCGGGAGATTGTCATCCATGGCAGAGAGGGCAGCCCGAGCAATAGCTTGGAGTTGACCAGCCCTACCCAGTGAGATCTCCTAGCAAATCGTCAGTATCTCTGCAGTAATGTGTGGTTGTGTTGAGCTGATGTTGAGTGTGCAAGACCTTTAAATGATAGACATACCGGAGATGGTGCCGGGTCCACAGTAGGGGTCGCAGCTGAAGCAGCTGCCGTTGACTGGTAGTGAGAAGCCGGCAGCGGCGGGTATTGTTCCTTAACATCAGTTTTCAGGATACCAATGTCGAGTACAGTAGCTCGCCGCTCCTTTATTGTTTTGGGGATATCTACCTCGCCCGGCGGCGGTGGACTCTCCTGCCTGCTCTTCTTCGCGCCCTGCTCGCCCTCCTTACGGGACGGAGATGAAGTTGCACGCTTGCGCTTCTTCTCACTGCCTTGTCCCTCCATACCGCTTGTTGTGTCGCTTGGTGTAGAAATATGCGTGTGCAAGTGGTAAAGATAGCTCGAGGAATGTCAAGATATACTGGAAGAGATTTCGAAAGACGAGAAGCAGCACATGATGTTGAACCGAAAGGAGAAGCCACGCCACTAGCGCAGACTTAGCGCGGGAATGCAAACGTAGCCAGAAACCTGAGGCCAACATGGACTGTGAATCGGTATACAGGACGCTGATGAAGATCGTCCAGCTAACAAGATATACCTTCTGGCTGCGTTTGCTGCCTTTGATGCGCGGACAACGGCTCTGCGAGCGTACCTTCCAGACCCCTCCACGAAGAAACCCTACCTGAGACCCAACGCCAGACACCTCGCCAAAGCAACATAAACACACTTTCAGCCATCACCCCAATAACAGCAAAAGATCTTGCGACTCAGCTCTCCACTCCCCGATCAATCTCCTGCGCCTTGCCAATAATCTGCAAATGCATCTTCCTCCTCACCGGCACCATAGTCCACTCCACAAAAGCCTTGAAAAGCACCGAACAACTACTCTCAATCTGCTCCTCTAGCACCATCCCTCCATCCTCCCCAACCCCACTCCTCACCGTATAATCGGCCTTGCTCTCAAACCCCATAGGAGCATTCACCCACGAAATCACGCCTTCGGGTTTGTCTTCGAAAGCGCAGGTAAAGTGTATCTCATGTTTCCAGAGTCCGAAAGGTAAAAGGTCGATATTCTCCCAGACATCGTAGTCGATCTTGCCGGTTGAGGGGTCCCGGGAGCGTTCGCTGTGGCGGGTTACTATGGGCTGCATTGTTATGAGGAAGCTGTGGTTGTGGAAGAGGTTTGTGAGCGTTTCTGGCCGAACATTGGGGGGAATGGAGGTAATGACGGTGTTGTGGAAAGTTGTGCGGAAGACCATGGTTGGTCCTGGGGCGGTGTAGCGGTCCCTCCGCCTTCAGGAGGGGTGGCGATCACGGCTGGATGAGGTGGGCCAGATGGGACGTGGAGATCGCGCGAAGGGAGACCAGGCGGAGACTATATGCGCGACTATATGCACGGGCCTTGATCTCAGACAATGTCGCTTGTGAGGTGTTGGCTCTCATGCGCGAAGTCCATTAGCCAGTCAGAGTCGCTTGACAGGTGTCAGCTGGGAAGCGCCACGCGAGATCTCGGTGTTCCCGGTGCGGATGCCTTATCACTGGACGGTGTCTCAATTCCTGATGTTTGCGGTGCTCTACAGATCGGATTGCACTATGGCTGTCGCAATGTAGTTCTGATAAGGCTGACGGTATGCAAGATAGAGTTAGAGGTCTAAAAAGAGATGCCGAGGTGAGAAGAAGGGTGTAAGCTGCAGCTGAGGCACGATGGAATTAGGAATGGAAGCGCACCTACATACATCACTCTGTTGGCTGCTATCTCACTGGGTTACTTCTATACACAATTTTGAGCCCTCTAGATGTTTGAAGTACCAAGATAGGTCGAGTATGAATATGTTGTCCGAGAAGTGGAAAATGGACACTCACGAACTCGGACTAGCTCCCATTGGAACCTTATCCGCCAAAAAGTACATATGGCTGAGGTCTTCCTCATCCTCCCTCAACACGGCGGTCACGACCTACATTGTACGATAGACCTATACACACAACGATAATACAGATCTACACACTACAGCAACTTGATCAGAGACAGGCATGGCGGTACAAGCGGGTAGGTGAAACTCGGGTCCCTCGATGATGATGCGACCAGCGAGTCAGGGCATGCAGAGAGCCCTCTACCAGCAACTTGTCTATAGTAGCGTGGCTCGCACTGCTGTCCCAGCACTCCGCTGCAGGAGCAGTTATCACACTTCATTCGCGACCAGAGCACCTCAACCGCACCGTACGCTTCATCATGGGACCACGACACTAGCACATTCAAGCAGTGGCTGATGGACGCAGCAGTAGGCACAGATTCCGCCTTCAAGACCGCCCTCGAGTCGAACCAGAAATGGGCCTCCGACACCGCCAAAACCGACAACGAGTTCTTTCCTACCTGCGCCAAAGGCCAGGCGCCGCCCATCTTGTGGATCGGGTGCAGCGATAGTCGAGCGCCTGAGACTACCATTCTGGGGCTGAAGCCGGGAGATGTGTTCACGCACCGCAACATCGCCAATATTGTCAGCGCGACCGACCTCAGTCTGCTGAGTGTTGTGGAGTTCTCAGTCTTCCATTTGAAGGTCAAGCATATCGTGGTGTGTGGACATACCAGCTGCGGTGGTGTAGCTGGCAGCTTGGCGAATGATAAGTTGGGAGGGCCGCTGGATATCTGGTTGCAGCCTATGCGTTCCTTGCGCGAGAAGCATGCAGGAGAGCTGGCGAAGCTTGAGGGCGCGGAGAAGACGACGTTCATGAGTAAGCTAAATGTTCAGCATGGCGTGAGCGTGATGAAGGGCATCCCGACGGTGATTGATGCGATGCGGGACCGCGGTTTGCAGGTCCATGGCGCCATCTACGATCTCGGGAGCGGTCTTGTCGAGGAGGTGGACTGTGGTGAGCATGAGGATGCTAGCAAGACGAGAGAGGCTGCTTTCGAGCGAAAGTAAGATCCGTCATGGTCGGTTATGGGCTGGAGGAGTATAGGTATACAGCACGGCAAGCGCTTTGGAAACTGGGTCGAGGAATGTCATGATCAGGATTGAGGACAGAGACGATACTTGTAGGCTTCATTCAAACCCAGTGTAGATCAAGGAACCATATCAATATCCTTACCATAACCTCGGCGAGAAAGCCGGCATACCACAAGATCGGCGCGAAGTGCGATGGCCGTCGCACGGCTGATGCCGAAGGCTGTGTCACGCCACACGTCCACATCACTCCAGGTCACCAAATCAGACCACATACTATACCATTCCTTCTTCCGCTGAGTTCATAGCAGCCTGCCTCAACGCCACGGCTTCAAAGATCGGGCTCCGAATAGTAGTGACACTGCCTAGGCGCCCAATAATAGTAGACTCACGGCGAGCAATTGACTTTCCACGGCCGAGACAGTCTTAAGTCGAGCTCCGAAGACAAGACCCGGAAGAGCGTTTACGCCATATGTCAGACCGCTACCATCATCACAGCCTGGCCAGGTACAGCGGCACAGAGTATCGGACTCCGGACACCAGAGATAGCTCCCCAGCGTCGTAGGAACTCAACGCGAGTACTCTTCTCGGTCCTGGAAATCAGATGTCCTCTCCAACTTCGACTGGGCCTCCCTCCTCCCTCGGTCCAGCCATCCTATCCGCCCTTTCTATACTTACATTCATCGGTCTGGAACAATCTTCCTCGTTCCGAAACTGGTGGTCCTGCTGATGCGCGTACTGCCTGAGCTTGTCCAGCGTCGCTGCACGAGACACCCGACCTATTGATCTGGCCGACTCGATCCACACCTGGCTCTGCTACTGAGTAGAGTGAATCCATTGCGGTGTTCGGTAGCTGTCTGGACGATCACCGCGGCGAGCGGCGTACTGTAGCAGCTTTGCTGGATCACCGGCGCATACAGTCCAAAATCATGGACGGTGCAGCGTTCAACCACATTGGCTTCAGACGCTTCAAGCACGGTTGACGGTGCACTATTCCTCATCATTAGGCAAAGGCTGAAAGTAACGGCACGTAGGGTCGGAACTTCACAGAGCGTTTGCCTCTTGGCCACGTCAACGACTGATGATAAGAGACTCACGTGGATCATTCTACTAACTGCAAGATGAATTAACGCCAAGCTCCGAGAACGAAGTACTTCAGCAGTGACCTCCGTGAAAACCTCCATGGTGACCTCCAAAACCTCCGTGGCGACCTCCGCCAAAACTCGAGTGCCCATGGTGGTGCCCTACATGTCCGACGCTGTGGCCGCCATGATGATGCCCGCCATGATGATGCCCGCTATGATGATGACCGCGATGATGGATGTGGTGTCCTCCAGAGCTGTCCTTCTACATCAGCATACGAGCCACAATGTACCAGTCTGACTCCACGTACCTCAATATTACTGGAACGGTACCTCCCAAAGGAACCGCGACACCCACAGGAGCGCTATACCCGCTGGAGCGCGTGACACTCCCTGCCGGCGGCGCAGCTTTTGTCTTCCTGGCTGGCTTTTCGCGGTCCTCCTTCGCTTGCAGGAACCTAGGGGGTTTGGATGAGGTGCAGCCCCTGTTTGCGTTGTACGGGTGAGTTAGTTCCGGAGTGGTGTAGTGTGTGCTTTGAAGAATGATCCGACTTGAAGTGGTGAAGATACTTATATATTAGAGGGTCAGATGGATGCAGTTGCTGCGCCTCAACTGTAGCTGCTCAACCGTGGTTTCCTTCGAAACGCGGAAGAAGGACAACCAAAGCAACCAAAAGCGTACGACCAATCTCCTGGCCATTTGGAACTTCTCGAAGGTCGAGCGACTTCTCAGTTAGCTGGCTAGGCAACACGATGCTATGCGTTGATGATGATGTTGTGAATGTAGCGGTGGCCGCCTCCTCTGGGCCTGCTCCTCTACATCAGCATACGGGCTTCAACGTACCGGTCTGACTCCACATACCTCGCCACTACTTGATGGGGATACGGGAAGCCTGTAAAACCATGTCCGTTGTAACTGGTCTTGTAATTGGTCTCGTAACGTACCGGCGCTTTTGTCTTCCTGGCTGGCTTAGGCTTTTCTTGGTCATCATTCTTCTTCCCATGCGCCTCCGCGGCGTATTTGGATGGGTGGCAGCCCATGTTTGCGTAGGTAGTATAGGTCAGATGGTGCAGTATATGCTTTGAAGGGCTGGTCGACTTGGGGTGGTGGAGATACTTATGCAGTTTAAGAGTGAAGACAAGAATGGAACCGTTGCTGCGCCTTGCTATGTGAGTACTGAACCGTGGTTTACTTCGAAACGCGGGAGGTAGGCTGACCAGCGTGTCGGAGAGGGTACAACAATGAGGTCGGCCTCGGATATTCAGAGCAGTGAGTACGAATGCAACAACATCATCACAGCGTTCTTTTCGCCACCTGTCTCATCGATCCCTTTGATGGTTCACCGCCCCAAACGAACTTTCAGCCTTCCGCTCAGGATACTCGATCAGCGCCGAATGAACCTGTCCGTCGCCATATAGTACAACTGGTTCAGAATCCTTGGGAATGCGCCGATCGGAAAGGGAGACCTTGGCCCAGTAAGTCGTGTCGTTGTCCACCAAGCCAACAGGCTATCAGGTACGTCGTCCAGATCTGCACCGGCCATCTTCCCAAAGTCATCCGGCATCACGACTCTCTAGTCCAGATACGCACCTCTCTGTGCAATGACGTGCGAGTCAGACCGTGGCTGGATGGGACTGCGGCGAGCATGAAGAAATGGACAAAGCGCTGGACCTAGACAGTGGCTTGCCAGTGTGAGGGAGGTTTCGTGGCAGAAGAATCGTGTGTTTGAAGAGGACTGGAAGGGCTTAGACTGGGATAGCGAAGGTGAAGTTCGTCACGATGTTGATATCGAGCCAACTAGAGAGTGAATTCCGCACTGTTCTGAAGTCGCAGCTAGAATACATTTCCACCTTGAAGGATTCTTATACTACGTCTCTCTCAGCCGAGGACATGGTTACGAAGATCGTAGTCGCTTCTGGTCTTAGCAACCAAGTGAATAGTCAGCACACGAGGGATCCATGCAGCGGCCGAACGGTGCAGACGGTGTCGAGGGGACACTGTGCTATTAGGAAGTAAGATGTCTTCAGCCGTTTAGTGACCAATACAGCAGCACGAGGTCTCTTTGGTCCGAAGCGATGGAGGAATTGTTCTTTTTCGCCATGCCTTGCCCGTGCTCTGTGAGGCGAATATCTTTAGTATCGCCAATCACAGCCCGCGCAAGACTTCGTGCCTGCCCAAATCGGATGCTGCAACCAACGAGGGCATGCCAGCCGACAAGATCGCAGCGTATCGACGTAGTTCTGCAGGTAAATGAAGTCGCTCATTACTTTTATGGCATGTGATGCGGTGGGAAGGACGGCATCCAGCAGTCACGCAGACTTTGCCGCCTTCGTCTTCACTGTTCTGGCAAGCCACGCTCGGCACAGTCAACATTTCGTAATCATCTCTATTCGAATGAAGTTTCGGGTGTCTTGACGATCGAAGGCATGGTAGCCGACGAGATCGCAAGAGGCCCATATAATAGTCAGACATCCATGCTGTGGCATAATGTGGAGTGGCAGCAGTAACAACCAGCAGTTGCACAAGGGTATCTAAGTGTTCTGCGCCTGCAAGCCTCAGTCACTGGGATGAGTAGAAGCTCGTCAGTTAGCAACATCAGCAGCCCAGTGTCGCACGCTCATTGTCTCGTATGTGCCGTCTCTGTCGGCCCAAGCTACCATGTGAGCTGCCAGACATGCTAGTCGGCACATCGCCCCTCGCAACATAGCAGTTGTGTGACATTCGCTGCTTCTGCCACTTCCTACGAGGTATGCAGACTCCACACGGGTACCAACTGCACGCCTGTAAGCTTAATGCAGGAGATCATTCGGATATCGGTAAGATGACTTCAGCCACGTGCGTTCCGTGTTGATGGGACAGCTCGTGTGTGTGACAGCTCGTGGCTTCACCTTCATAGCCATTGCCACTGTACTGCACGGAGTACCTGCCAACCGTAGACATAATGTTTGCGCAGGAGAAGCCTCAGCTTTCTTTGCGAAGCAAGAGCGCACTGCTGTGCTTGAACAGTTCACGGGCGACTGCTGGTGCTCTTACCCTCGTGCTGTCTGTAGTCTGGAGACACTGCATGTTCGCCGGCCACAAGCCTTTCTCGTGTCGATGCAGGAGAGGCTTTCGAGTGACGGCGGGCGGAAGAGAGCAGAAGCAGCCTATTCCGGATCTACATGTTATGGCTTTCGTTGGGGGATTGATATCTCCTAGCTACCTGTGAGTCGTGCGCGGACTCTGCTGCGGGTTTGACGACTGTCGTGGCTTCGACGCCAGGCACGTCACTCGTCGTGACTCTTGTATCATTGTAGCAAACGCCATTGTAGCAAACGCAGAGGAAGTAAGCCTACGAGCGCCTAGACGTCCGCGTGCAGTGAGATCTTGCCTGAAAAGTCGTTGCGCAAAGAGCTCCGGGGGCGTTTTCCCTTCTTGCAGGATTGTGGCGTTTCCGGTCTTCGCACCGATGAGTTGTTGTCGACCGTAGTGTGGAAGTCTGACGCCTGGCCTGTAGAGGGATTGGAATGATGTCGCTACTGTAATGCTATTAGAGGGCCATACACGATGGCGAGATACAAGGCAGCTGGGCATGTGAGCATTCTGCTAGACCTATACCTTCGCTTCCGAAGCGATGTTGTTCTCTGCCAGCCATGGTCT
>JAKLLW010000979.1:0-20494 GCA_022814695.1 Neocatenulostroma microsporum | reverse complement strand
AGTTGGCGATGAAGCTGGCGGGCACTAGCCCTCAGTGGCGGGAAAAGAGAGTCCTATCCTTGGCTCCGTATTTGCTGACTTGTGATGAGTGCTCTGACCGGTGGCCAAAATGAGAAGCCATCGTTGTGGTACCTCGTACCTGAATGAAGAACGTAGAAGGGAGAACTCCGTGATAAGGAAGCAAAAAAGTGCAAAAAGTGAAAGTGCGTTGAGCCTGAGTTATGCCTTTGATTGATACTTCTAAGAAGTATGGATAGGAATAGCCGAAGGCGGGGCTCGAACCTGATAGTACCGTTAGGACATTGATCAATCTTTGAGATTGATGGGTAGAACATACCCGCGACCTTGAGGTGATCTCGCTGCAATTGTATTGCTCTAAGAGCCACACGCTGATAATCATTAGCCAATGTTCGGCTGAATTAAGCAGTTGTAATGCTGCTCACCTCTACCGATTGAGCTACCCCGGCGAGGGTTATCAAGTGATTGATGGAGGACCAAGGTTGAAAGAAAGCAATATGTCCCTCTGCTGAGTGTGCGCCGAGGATAACCCGGCGATGATAGGCCTGTGGAGGGTCTTTCTTGGTTTGTTTCGAGCTCAGGAATGACTGGAGGATACCGGGTACGTCAGAGCAGAAAATTTCGGCATATTCTCCGCTTGTGGGAACAGACGGAAGCTCAGCTCGGTCTCCTGCAACAGCTGGCCTACTAGGATCTCGATTGCGCTGCTTGATTTTGCATCTTCATTATTGCGATGGTTTTACACTGCGGCGTGCATTTGGGAGTATACAAGTTCAGAGTAGCGTGATGCACACAATAGCACTGTCGTTGTACGCACGTAGAGCGGAGGAGGTGAAGTCGGAGATCGGCCTCGGTTATCACCGGCAGACCCATTTGGGACAGCCGCCCATGAGTATGAGATGAGATAGCGCAAAGCTTCGAGATTCTCCCATATGCGTTTGTAGTGAGATACGGAGGCTACATATTGCATCTGCTGGAAGTGCTGGTACTTCCCTTCGCAAGACACTATTGCTAGCAACAGATTCGTTACGCAGAGTCCAGCGGCCAAACCCTCTGCAAGCTTGGAAGCAATCAACGACGTTCGCCTGGTGATTCTTTCTTGATATCATCTAGTGATCATCAGGATCTTCAATGGCACCGCGGTCGCGTAGAAGAGTGCCGTCTGCTCTCGCATAGACGTCGCGGTAAAGCCAACTTCTTCAACCTTGAAGCCACTCCGTACTATACGCCGTGTCAGCAAAACTACCTTTCAAACAAGTTGACCCAACATCGTTCACATACAACAAGCATTTCTGAAAGTTTCGAAAGTCTCTGCATTGCGCACAGCACCAGATATGATGACCTTCAACTGCGGTCGTAGATCGAATAGAAAGCGTAGAGTCGCCACAAGTGCAGAGATGGCCACCTTGTCGTAGGTCTGCCGAATGTCAGCTAAGCACAGAAGACATCGGATATTGGTTGTTACAAACGATGTCGGCTCCGACCACAACATCATACGGCCACGCCTCGCAATCCTCCTCTACCCATGTCCCCTTCAATCCTCTGCCCCATCGTAAGATGCTCGTTAGTACTTTCTGTTCGTCGTCAAGCTCGTTGAGGAAGAGGTTCTCCTTGAGCGCTTCGACGACGCCTTCGTCGCCGTCTGTGGTTGTAACGTGTTTCGCTCCGAGGTGCTTGGCGCAAAGGATGGCGAGAAAACCAGTACCAGCTCCGAGCTCGAGTACGCTCTTCTCGCGGATGAGCAAAGAACCTTTTGGTGTTAGTAGGTAGGAGCCGAGGTGTAGCGCGGCCTCCCATGTCCGGAAGCCAGTCGTCTGTGAGCCGGAGATCAAATGCCGGCGCTCGAGGAGGGTCACCGTCGGCTCTTTGCCAAGCTCCTCAGCAGAGTCGTGGCCGGGCGGTAGACAGCTGAAGGTTACGTAAGTCTTCTGCTGTACGGCAACAGCTTCTGGGGGTAATTCAGTGGTAATGAGAGTGGAAAGGTGGGACATGAGCTCGTCTGATATCTCCTGCGATCGAGCAACGATCAGACGGAGGAAGACAAGAAGATAGGGACTATATAGAAGCAGCAATAGAGTTGTCTGAAAGACGGTGGATATACCTACATCCTCTTCGGGATCTTCAATCGACTGCTCGATCCTTGCGAGCAGCGGCTTGATGACACGCAACTGGTACCTTTCTGGCGGCAGTCTGGCGTTGCGCTCGCCATCGAAAAGCTTGCGATATAGCCATGCTTGAGCGTTCGGGTCTCTGAGTAGCTGCTTAGGTGGATATGCGAGGAAGTCGGGCTCTACGAGTTGCAGGTACTGGCGGCGGAAAAGGAGTAGTTGTGGATCCATGTTCGTCTTGTTTTAAAAAGCGCACGAAACTTTTCCTTTCGTGGCCGCTGACTGATCGCCTTGGTACAGAATTTTGCTGTTGTGTCGCTGCAGACGTTCGGGTCGTTCGAGAAAATTTGAAGTTCGTCGCGCATTCTGAAACCTGAGGCTCTCGCTTTAGAAGCGGAACGTCCCGCACTTTCGCCAAGCCGCACGATCGCGGGCAAAGAATTCGACCTCCACTCCAAGACGACAAGGTCACTCACGGTACTCCATCGACAACACCCTCCTTCACAAACCGCGACAATGGCAGACACCGTCACTCTGCGTACGCGCAAGTTCATCAGGAACCCGCTCCTCGGCCGCAAGCAGATGGTCGTGTACGTACACCCGCGAGACCCTCCAGCAATGGCAAACGATTCTCCATCGCCACTAGAAAAGCGCACCATCCCGATCACCTACTAACATTATCCGCGATGCAGTGACGTCCTCCACCCAAACCGCGCAAACGTCAGCAAGGATGAGCTCCGTGGCAAGCTGAGCGAGCTTTACAAGGCCTCCAAGGACCAGGTCTCGTGCTTCGGCTTCAGGACCGCATACGGTGGTGGCAAGAGCACGGGTTTCGCACTCGTCTACGACTCGCCAGAGGCGATGAAGAAGTTCGAGCCTCACTACAGGCTGGTGCGGTACGGACAGGCGACCAAGATTGAGAAGGCGAGCAGGCAACAGCGTACGTTATACCCCCGGGATATAATGGACAGGGTCGAATTTGGATACCTGGTGATGAATTGGATCATGGAATATGGGCTAACAATGTCCAACAGGCAAGCAGAGGAAGAACCGCGCCAAGGAGTTCCGGGGTACGGCGAAGAACAAGGGCGACAAGAAGAAGAAATAAACGTGTGCGCTTACGAATGGTGGTGTAGATGGGTGGTGCATACGGTCCGCAGCTCTACGCTGCAATGGTCTTCACTGTTGCATGATCTGGTGCGGAAGCGGTGCCAGTGTGGCGTTTCTGCTATGGATGTAACTCAATCGTAACGTTCCTGCACAGCTCCGCCTCTATCCTACCCCTTGTGATGACTAACAAGCCAATATTCTATTGACAAGGTGGCGCTGGTGGTCGTTGAATTGCTCTCAGCGACACGGTATCTCCGATAACAACTGCTCCTCCAAGCACTCTAGCGCATCTTGCAACCACCTTGATCGGCACGCCACATACCAGGACGCCCAAAGTCATCAACCGCGTTTGCGTCTCGTATTCAAGTTCGCTCCGACTCCCAATCTGGCCGTGCGACCTCTCCCTGAAAGATGCGACCTGCATGCTCCCTGCTTTCGCTCGTTGTCATCTCCGCTAGTTGAATCCAATTGGGTGGAGAGTGTGCGCCTAGAAGTGATGGTGCAAGTGTCAACCTATATCTTACATGGCCTTGGAGAGCTTCGAGGTGTCGCAGAGAGCTTCCAGGGGTTTCACTCTTCGGTGTACGTACGCGTATTGCTGCTTTCATAACACAGCACTCGTAAGAGCAGAAAGATCTGAAGGCTGCCATAGCCACAGCTCGTCGATTGATCATGACCCCGACGTCATCCAACCGCTCGTAGGACGCCCTCTCGATCTCGCCAAACTGCTCTTCGCTGCGGTGGACTAGGATGAGCTTCCGTAGCTCCGAGACACTTGGTCCAATCTGCTGGATCCAGGAAACGGCGGAGTCGACACTCGCATCATGGTGCAGGAAGCTGAAGATGAACACGTTCACGCCGTAGAACATAGGCAGCGTGTCGGACCGTACTTGGCTACTGACGCGAGTCAAAGCAGGTGGCGGTACTCCGCGGATGTTGTCAGGTCTGGAATGGTAGTACATGCACTTGTAGTCCATGTGCATCATGGGTTCAAAGCCGCGTCCGAGGCGTCTCTCAAGTTGTGCCTCAAGAGAATTCGCATAGTCTACGTGCTTTGCTCGGTTGACCCACAGATAGCCTGGTTGCTCATCTCTATGGTCGCGGTATTGGCCACTATGGCGAAGCGTAACGGTCCTGATGCCATGCTCCTGGATTGTGTGCGGCTGGAAGGTAGCACCGCAATTGTGGCAGTTGCAGATGTTGAGGCTGCTGGAAAGGTTGTAGATGCTGGTGCGGAGTTCTGCCGGCAATGACAAGAAACTTGTCGGTATACTGTTGCTGCTGATTGTCGCCATGATGGTGGAGGACACGCCGGCGTGCGGTGAGATGAATGTGAGTAAGTTACGTATGTTTTGCGTTCAGAGTGACGAGCTAGGAAGAATGGGAGTCGTGGCTCAGCTTTCCTACGCGGGCTAACGACTTTGTAAACAGGGAAGGCTCAGCGCGTGAACCAACCCTGGATCGGGCAGCTATGTTTCAAGAGTGGAAGCAAGAGCGATGGTTGCAGACTTCAAGGTAATGCGGACCCCTTCCATACTTGCACGGTATTGTACTTGTCTGTGTCACTGTATGCAGTACCCCCGCTCGAAGATAGAGCACTGGGTCTGTTGGCAGCTGATCTTTGCCAGCCAGTCCGCCGGCAATGCCTCCTCAAGTTCTTACCACGGCCATGTTGACGGACGCTTCAACAGCTGCTCGCTCCTCGACCACAGCAGAAACTTTCGCCCTGCACTCCCTGATGCCAAGATGATGAGGGGTGAGAGCCAGAGGCTGCCTTGGCCACTCAAGGTACGAAGGCCGACGGCAGAGTACAGACCTTGTTCTCGCTCCTCGCTTCATGAACCTTCAGCATTGCGATAGTATGCGGTCGCAGCACCATCTGCTCGCCCTCCAGCGCCGCTCTCAGCACTTCCTGATGCCAAGATGATGAGGGGTGAGAGCCAGAGGCTGCCTTGGCCACTCAAGGTACGAAGGCCGACGGCAGAGTACAGACCTTGTTCTCGCTCCTCGCTTCATGAACCTTCAGCATTGCGATAGTATGCGGTCGCAGCACCATCTGCTCGCCCTCCAGCGCCGCTCTCAGCACTTCCTGTTCGCACGTCTCGCCGTTGTTCACGTACCAGGCGTAACGTGTATAATATCGAACCTCCAGCACACCATCGTCCTGGACTCTGGCCCCGGCTTGCCTCAGTTCCTCCAACCACCTGGCGCTCTTCACCATTCTCAAGGTCCTGGAACCGCAGACAATGACAATCTTTCGTAGTAGGGAGACGTGCTGCTGACCAATCGCCGCAAGCCACTTCATAACCTCTGTGTTGTCCACGTGGTTACGATCGAAAAGGGTGACGTAGAATGTGTGCCTTCCGTACCACATTGGCAAAGTCTCTTCGCGGATCTGCCGATTGACCTTCGTCAAGTTTGGTGGCATGACGTTGCCCAGTTGTCTGGTGCATTTATGATAGTAGGAGCTAGGACAAGTCTCGTGTGAGCCGTAATGGTTGTTGTGGTTTCCAGACGGGTTTCCAGAGCAGACTAGTCCATCTACGCGCATCCTAGTATTATGCAAGCTGAGTTTGTATGTTCCGGTAGCAAGTCCTTTGCTGATGTCGCGGATAGCATGCAGGTGAGAGCATCTGGTAGAGGAACCGGAGTGGCTAACTAGGCATCTGACATAATGGTCGCCCAGCTTGCGTTTGGGAAAGATGCAGTGCATGTTCATCCACAGAGCGGCAGGCTCATTTGCGCTGCTGCAGGCGGTAGTGATACAATTCGGCACTGTAACCTTCTGGCAATAGACCCAGTCTTTCCGGACCGTGCAGTTGCAGTCCCGGCACTGGACAACATCGAGGCAGCCAGAGAGCTCGTAGATGTAGTTCCTAAGCTCTGCAGGCAGAGAGAGGAAGGTTGTAGGTTGGCGCTCTTCATTGTTTGCGATACCTGTCTGACGTTCGTGGTCGCTGCGCAGGTCTCGACAGATGGTCAAAGATTCCAAGTAGAGTTTCTTCGACGAGCTGCAAGAGTCCGCCATTGCCATGTCGTTGAATGCTGTAATTGTTCTGATGCGTGCGAGAAGGTACTGTTGGCTTTGATGCTGGCGAGGGAATAAAATGTGATTCACTGCTGTGACTCATTCGGCTCGAGCGGGCAGTCACATGGCAGGACTGTATGAGTCGACGTCGGCACAGAACGAGTACAGCACATGAGAGTACATAGGTAAGAGTTCCGCTATCGAACACTTCTTTGACCCCTGACATCAGCTCCTCCAGCCTCGCCCCAATGCCCGTATCGCTCACTTCTCGATTTGAGGCCATCCCCTCAGCACCAAGCTTCGGCGACAATGAACGCTGCCACTTGGGCTCCAATGACTTGCTCTTGACCTCCAAACGACCTGTAAAGCTGCTCAATGATTGCAACGCCATCCAGAGAGCTTACCAAGATCTCTTAGACCGCATCCCCTGACACCCTCGTGGCTGTAAGATACACAACGGCCGATACAGGAGCTCGACTGTCGTTTGCGATTAAAGAGCAAGGCTCCAATCCCCAATGCCAGCGAGCCTCGTGCTATGCCCCGTCACCGGACTCAATGTCCTGCGCACAGCTTTGATCTTCTCGCCAGTCGGTACTCTCTCTTCGCCTTCAAATGCGGCTTCCAGCACATCCCTCTCGCAGACATCGTACTTGGAATCATAGTGCCTGACTTCCAGCACATCCAGAATCTTGACGCCGGCTTGTGCCAGTATCTCCAGCCGTCGACGCTTGATCAGCTTCAACTGCCGGGAGCCTCTATACACAAGGACAAGATTGCGCAGAAAGCCGACATTCTGCGGACCGATCGTTCCCAACCAATCCTGCACATCCCCAAATGCTTGATCAAATAGAGTGAAATAGAAGGTATGCCTCCCATACCACATTGGCAGGGTCTCGGCACGAATCTGTCGGCTGACCTTCGTCAAGTCCGGAGCCGGTAGACTGTCCGTATAGCGAATGCTCTTGTGTTGGTAGCCGCTGTGTTCGAACCTTCGGCTGTGACATGGCGTGTGGCAGAACAAGGTCTTTCCCCTGGCCGCGCCCAATGTCCTGGTAGAGAACACACTGAGCTGGCCCTTCCCGGCGTCAGGTCCATTGTCGGTGACTTGGCTAACATGCATATGCGTACACTCAGTCCTGAGTCCTGTATTGCGGAACCACGACTTTGAGTGCCAACAAGACCTTAAGTTCACATAGCGGCCACTGCTGTCTTCCTCGCGGCAAGGGAGGTAACTCGTAATGTTCATCCACAGGGCCGCAGGCTTCGCTTCGTCCGTCGTGTCCTGGAGGGCGGTGATACAAGGCGGTACTTTCACATCTAAGTTTGCTAGCCAGTCTTTGCGAACGGTGAAATTGCATTTGCGACACTGTACAATGTCGAGGCATTCAGAGAGATCGTAGGTGTAGTTTCTGATTTCGGCGGGTAGTGTCAGGAAGTTGGTTGGCCGTAGCTCTTCGACGCTTTCCATGTTAGCGTATGTATTGTTATCGTAGAGGAAGTGCGGCGAGGAAAGGTCCACTGCATGATGAGTATGAACAAGGTTCATGAATCACTGCTTTGAATCGTGATTCATGGGTGTACCACTCGGCCGGTCACTCAGTCATCCCACGAAGCGCGTTCGTATTGTCACCGCGGGAAACATGCAAAGGTCCATGCAAGGCTTTATGAGATGAGCGGTTGCCGATGGTATGTCACGAGTTCATGAGGCTCCGCGAGTCGTGAAGGCTGTACCAGAGATTGGTATAGTGTAATGCTGCGGAGAAGACTGGGCTGTATCCCCGTAGGACTTCGATGTATTCTTGCATTTGGTGTGCATCCCAGCGCTGATTGCAATGCCGTAACACTGTGGAAGGTGAAGAGGCCATGGAAGCCGACAGCTTTCACCTGATATCTCTGACGCCGTTGCTGGCCACAGTCCCGTTGCAAACACAACAATGGTTGGTGCCGTGAATAGTTCACCATCGCCTCAAACTCCTGAACGTTCCAGCCTTCGATACTAACGGTCGCCCTCAGCATCATCTGCCCCATCGGCCTCCCCCTTGCTGAGTACCTTCATGACACAGCCTTCGCAGTCGCAATGAGGATCAGATATACGCTTGAGCTTGAGCTGCACCACCTCGTCCACGGTCCTCACGCCCAGGCGTACCATCTCCCGCCGCAAGCTCTTCTCATAATAGCGTGGACCCTTCTTCTTCCTATACACGATGATCACACTCCTCAACATACCCGCATTCGCCCTCCCAATCTGCTGCAGCCACCGCAGCATCCGCTCGCGATCCCGCTGCAGTTCGAAGAACGTGAGCACAAAGCTGTGTCTGCCGTAGAACATCGGCAGAGTATCCATCCGGACTTGCTTGCTAACCCTCGTAATAGCAGGCTGTTCCAGCCACCCGCCCAGCGGCTTCAACTCCTCCACTTCCAGGCAATTGACGCAGCAAGGCTTTACATAGCGGCGTTTCGGACAATGGTTCAAGATAGGCTTAGAACTCGGGTTAACGATGCGAAAGTCATTGATCCGAAGAAACGCGGCACTTGCGTTGTCTTTGTGTAGTCCACATTCACAGTCCGGCCAATCCAATCCGCAAATGTTCTGGCAATGCAAGCCGCAGGTGCACCACTTGAGGTAATGCCGGGGTTTAAGACAACGGCAGGCCTTGCGCCTCTCTTCCACCTCATGAGGACGCGGAGCGGATCCGGTACCACGGCGGCACTGGAGAATGTCGAGGCAGCCAGAAAGCTCGTAAATGTAGTTCCTCAGCTCGGCCGGGAGCGAGAGGAAGGAGGTTGGTGGACGCGGTTGCGCCGACGTAGCCATGCTGTGCAGGATGCTTGGTCGGATTTCTGCGTTCTGCTTGAGTGCTCGGTTGTTCTGAAGGAAGGTTGTATCGAAGAAGACATACTCCCGTCCTCGCATTCAATGATGACTGGGGTAGAGACGGGAGTAAATGACTCACGATCCAAACGTTTCGAAGCTTCCAGGGGACCGCGGTTTTGCAAGAGGAACTCACAAGGACACCGCGCAAAGCTCGAACGCAGACTCCTCTTGGAATCACACAGCTCACTTCTTGTTGAATGATAATCGGCAGCCCAGCCCGTTTGCATTGAGCTCTCCAGGGGGTTGTGCTGCTCGAACACAATCTCGATGTGAGCAACATCACTTCACTCAGCACTGGATGATGTGCTCAAAATAGAAAAGACATGCCGCGAGGCTTTGTTCAAAAAGCGACAGCACATATATATCGTATACTCCATACCCAATGCATAACCTCATCTCATTACACACCACACCCAACGCCCGCATCAAGCAAAATGAACCCATGTCTGCACATCCACCTCTCTCCAACGCCGCAAGGGAACCCTTCCATGCATCTGATGTACAAGCGACGAGACAAAAACAATACGAAAAGTCCAGGCACATCAACACGCTTTTCCACCTCAATTCACCCTACTCTCAACCCCACCGCATCCCCCTCAACTGCCTCTCCGCAACCAACCTCCTCATTTCCTAAAAGATCATGCTCTTAACAGCGTCTCTCGCCCTATGCCCCCTCCGCGGCGACATAGGCGGCGTCTTCGCCCTATCCATCGCTGCAGCCGAAGGCGGTGGTGGAGGTCTCGAACTCGGCGGACCCTGACCTTTGACCGGACTCGTAGGAGCGCTCTTAGGCACAGGTCTCCGATCCGCGGTGCTTGGTCGTCTCGGCACAGCCGCTGAAGCCTGACTAGGAGGTGGTCTGGTGAAATCCTGCACCTCTGTCCCACTCGGCGAAGTCTTCGGCCGCGAAGAAGACGAGCTGTTGTCAGAGGCAGATGGGGTCGGAGCGGCGCGTTCGCGTGCAAGCACAAGATCCGTCCAACTAGCCTTCTCCCTCTTAACCTCCGCCTTGCCCACAACCTGGCTCAAAACCTCCATCCACTGCTCCTTAGCCGCTCGACTATCTGCGTAGAAATCAATCGTCTCTCCGTTCGCAAAGCGGATCCGGAAACCCTCCTCAACATATTGGTACCCTTCGTCTTCTTCCGCGAAAGCAGACTTCCTCCTCCCGCCACCTTTGCTGGGAGAAGCAGAGCCAGCGACAAGCGTGTTCTTATCATCCACCAGTCTCGACGCCTTGCTGAGATTGATAACGGCGCGCTTCTGGTGCGTGTGCTCGTGGTAGGCCGTCAGCCTCGCTCCCTGAAGGCGGAAGAAACGTCTCCTCCAATGCTGTTCCACACGTCAGTACACCACTCCTCATCAAAACCATGCTCGGGTAGATAGGAAAAACTTACAGCGCAATCACCCCCCTGCTGACTCAAAACCCCCTCAAACCCAACCTCCGGCCTAACCTCACTAGCCCTCTCAATCTCCCTCCTCGCACTCCCCATACTCTTCGGCATATCCTCATCCCCCGCGCCCCTAGGCTTCGGCACATACAACAACTGCAACTCCAACTTGCCCACCACATACGGCGGCCTCCTCACCACCCCTGCGTGCGCACCTCTCTTACTCCGGACCGAGTTCACCACGTGCGCGTCCTTCTCCTGCGCCCACTCATTGTAGCAAGGAACATCGACCGTGAGTGGTCTCCCGAAACAAGACTTTTCGTGCGCTTTAAGGTTGACGTAGGAGCGTGCGAAGGAGCCATCTTGCGCGTTGACGAGGTCGTGGAGGAGATCCCAGGCTGTAGGTTGGATAGTGGCGCGTTTTCTCTGGGCTTCTTCTTGGAGACGGCGTTCTTCGGCTTGCTCTGCCTCGCGTTCTAGTCTCTCTTTCTCTGCACGCTTCTTGGGGCTCGTGAGGAACCTGCTCGCAAAGCCGCCAGTCTTCTGACTGCGGACACTCTTCGTCGGGCTGCTGGGCGTCGGAGTCGCAGGCGCCTTGGGCGGTGGCGGCAGCTTCGTAGACAGCGTAAGCTGAAACTCCAAATCCTCCTGCACAACCAACTCAAACTCCTGCCCAATCGGCGCGCTCTTCCCCAACTCCAAGCTCGCCGTAGTAACACAATGCAGCCCATTATCCAACGTGAGCTGGAAATATATCCGATCATTCCTCGGCATAGGCAGGTCCAGCTCCTTCACCCCAACAACCTTCACGAACAGCCTCCCGCGCTCAGTGCCCTCAGCAACTTCGTCATCCAGATTGGCAGTGCCCGCCGCGTAGTCTTCATCCACCACCCCCAAAGCACTCTCCCTTCCAGGCAAAGGCGGCGCAACAGACTCCCTCACCACATTCGAACTTCTCTGCGCCGAAGCAATCCTCGCACTCTTCCTCCTCACGTTGCCATTCCAAGGCTCAGTCTTCAAAAACTGCTCAGCGCTAGGCTTCCTCGGACTCGAACCCGCTGATCTCGTCCCATTCCTCCCCGCAGAAGAAGGCCTCCGAGCTCCATCGAAAGTAGGCGACATAGGCCCACTCCCATTCGGAGCCGCAGTCCCACTGGACTCACCCGAAACATTCCTATTAGAAGCCACAACCACCTTCGTATTCTGGCGCATAAGATAGCCCTTCTGCGAACGAGGATACGGGTTAGCACCAGCGCTGCGATCGAATGAATGGTAGGGGGAAGGCATGTTCTCTTCATGCGAAAAGGTGTTGTTGGTCGTGGGTGTAGGGAAAGCAGGGTAAAGTACCTTCTGACTCTCAATGACCTTCTCGAACTCCGCGTCCAGTCCCAACGTGAGATCGTCTGCGACGCTCGACTCGATCTGGATAGTGCTGAGGTCAAGCTGCAAGTGTCTCTCGCTTTTCCTGCTCTTTCGACGGTTGGGGATGTCCTTGTCCTCCTGGACCATGGAGTTGGTGACCAAAGAGTCCACCTTCGACTCCTCAGCGGTTTCGGTGCCTTCGGAAGAGTAGACTGAGCCCTCGGTAGCATCTTGCTGCTCAGTAGACTCGGGCCCGTTGCGGTAGATATCAGGGATGTCAGGGACCGGGTTGCTAAGGTAGCCACCGCTGACAATCCGGCGCTGCTCAGCCATCGTCTCGAAGTCCGCCTGCGAAGCCGAAGGCCTCGCCTTCAGCTTCCCACCAGTCTTGATCGTAGCTTTGCGCTCTGGAATGACCACTTCAGACACTGGCTCGGGTTGGGGTTCAGGCTCCGCCTGCACAAAATGCTGATACTGCGTTTGCAGCCCCTCATGCAGCGAGCTAACATCGCTCTCTCGGCTATGAATAACTGAATCCGGTGTTCCTGGCGGGCTCACCGCAGCCGCAGGAGCGGGATGCCCATGGGACTGGTCGTTGAACTGGATAGGTGATTGTAGCTCAGCGGGCGGTAGCAAGCTGGGAGCAGCATCCAGATCCAACTTCTTGTTACCATCGCTCGACGGCGGCGGAGAAGGCGTGATATACTGCTTCATGCCGAAATCGTAGTCGTCTGCACTGAGGTATTCTGGGAGGCCCATGAAGCTGCCCGTGCCGGCGTTGTTGACGAGGCGCTGAGTCGTAGACAGATGCTCGGTGTTGGACAACTGTGGCTCAGAGTAGTCCTTGACGGTCAGGAGTTGCATGGCATCGTGTAAGGATTCTTTGCCCTCTTCGTCGTCCTGGTGCTGAGGCTGGTTGTGCAGCAAAGTGCTTTCAGCCTCTGGGTCGACACTGGAGTAGCGGCTCGCATCGTCATCGTCCTCCAACTGCTCAGAGTCTTGGGGGTGATGCAGGACGGAAGTGTCGCGATCATAGTCCTCCATACGCGAAGGCGAGCGCGGCGGCTGGAGCTGCGCTTCTCCAGCTTCAGGGATAGCAGCGAGGTCGATCTCATCGTCCTCGGTCGGCTCAGGCTTGATGTAGATCTCATCGCCATGCTGCACATCCGCCTTCTCAGCGGAGTGATGAGGCAAGTACGTCTCGCTCGTCTCCCTGCTGTTCTCCCGCGACTGAATAGGCTGATCCGGGTCCATACGCGCAAGCTCTGCGTACGACGGCCTCGCATCGCCTTCTCCGACATCAAGAGTAGACTCATCGACGTCACTCTCGTCTTCGAAGTCGTACTTGGTGTTCCGGACCTTGCGCAGAATGCTCTCACGCGAGATGCGAGGTGGCGCAGTCGCAAAGTCCTCGAGATCACCAATAGAGTCGTCAGCCTCAACCTGAGCCTCAGCTACACGGACCTGAACGTCCGTCTTTTCGCCGTTGTCCAGGTTGGTGATCGTGAACTCTTCTGGGGCGCCATGCTCAGTCTCCTCTGAGGCGTTGGAATCTGATCGCTCTTTCCCGTTGTAGTCGCTGGACCCACGCAGACGTTCCTCTAGTGAGCGCTTTGGAGGCGGAGGCAAGTTGCGTGAAGCCTGAGCCGCACGCTCGGCGGCTGCTGCGAAGCCCTCAGATTCCCGGCGCTTCTGCTCGGTCATGAAGGCTGGCAATTGTGGAAGTGGTCTTGACCTACCATCAGATGTGACACTCTCTGAGCGACCCAGAACGGGACGCTGCGGGCTTGGGGTACCATCAAACACATCGTCCTCGCCGTTCACCAGGTCAGTGCGCGCTTCATCCGGTGACATGCGCGTCCAGTCCTCTGGAAGCACAACCGGTGTCTTATCCGCGTTCTCCAAATCCTCGTCGAAGCTGTCTTCGCGATCAGGCACTTCCATAGAGCTGCCGCGCTCGAAGCTGTACTCCGGATCGTCGAAGTCATCAGAGTCCCAGCTCCCCTCACGTGAGCCCATAGATACAGAAGGCTCCGGAGTCTGCTGCTCGTACTCGGTGATGACTGGTGGTTCAGCGTGGAAAGTCACGCTCTTGTTATGGCGGTGCATAAGCGGACGAGGTGTAGGCGGGCTCTCTTCGTCTGACCAGATACCGGCCTCGGGGTCGTAAGTTGGTGGCGGTGACGCAGCGCCGAACATGCTTGTGCGCGCCATTGATGACTTCGTGGGCGAAGGTGAGGAGTACGGTCGCTCCGGGCTTGCCGGTAGCGCAACATCGGCGGCATACTCTGCCTTTGAAGGGCTGAGCGTAGGTATGCTGAAGTTGCTCTCGCTCCTCTTGTGGCCGCTCGGCCTGTCAGGGCTGCGCAGCGGGTTGTTCTCTTTCCTCAAGCTGTCAAAGCGCGTGAAGCTATTGTTCGCCAGCTGTTGGCTGAGCGGACGATTCGCGAAAGGCCTCTCCACGATCGGCAGCGAAGTTGGATCATATGCATCCTTGTTCTCCAGCGCGAAGATATTGCTGTTCTTGACGCGACCGACTTGCTTCAGCTTCTCAATGCTTATGCGCCGTCTAGGCGACACCGAAGGCGAAGGCGAGCGATCTGGAGTGTTCTCGTCGAAGCGAAAGGGCGACATCCTGTCTCGCAGGTCTCGTGGTGAGATGGGTGATGTTTTCGATGCGAAAGGTGAGCTGTTCTCAGCGTATGGCGAGGATTCGCGGGAGACGATCATCTTCTGCGGAAAGCGGTCAGCATCTGTCAACAGCAGGCGCGCACATGAGTGTACTTACCCTCGTAGCCTGGTTGTAGCTGGGTGAGTTCCTTCTCTGACTCCCGGAGGAAAGCTCAGATAGCGGTCGTGGAGAAGCGGCCATCTTGCTCGAACTGCTTGTTTTCTTGATGTGCAGCGGCTGCAAAGGCTGCGGCTCGGAGAACTTGGCCATATCGTAAGCACGCGACTCTAGACCTGACGTTCAAGCACTGCTCACCGAGTCCATCGCCCTCGTAACGTGATTCGTTGAGCTTCCAGACAGGATTCTTTCCGAGAAGGCTTGGGTGGAATGTTGTCACCAGGAATGCGCGCGTATATATTCGATATATTTGTTTACCGAAGGCCCAAGCACTATTGGTCGCGGCGGAGGTGGATATCAAATCGAACAATGATGCGCAAGTATGCTGAACAGAGTTATCGCATGCTTGCCCAAGCGAAGGTGGTGAAGAAGAATGCTACTCTCTACGAGATAGCTTGCGGAGGATCTGGTTGGACTTTGGGTGGAGGATGTGCGTGGGAGTTTGAAACAAAAGCACTCGCTTATCGTTCGTGGTTTCCATAACAACAGCTCCACACGCTAGCGGATACTCAACGCTCCGGCACTGCCGCGGTCGGTGCACCTTCCTCGGATCTGAGAAACCAGGCGGTTCATCTTTCTTTTTCTGGACAGGAGAGGCATGTGAAAGTCGCAAACGCCAGCAATGTTTCGTCTCTCATCCGTCTGCCCTTTCTGTGAGGCCAGCGCGCTCTCTAGAGGTTTGTCGCAATGGCAGTCCAAACGGGGGGCAGCGACGCTTCAGAAACGCAAGCCTTCGCGCATGACGCTGTCTCCCAATGTCGAACGGGGACCTCGCAGGACAGAGACGAGCGGCAAGCCAGTGAGGAAGAGTCGAAACAGCCCGTTCGGTGGCATGAATGTGACTGAGCCGCCTCGGACTGTCAACGGGGTCAAGCGAAGGGTGTCGACAGCAGAGCAAAAGAGAGCGACACGCCATGCGCCGGGAGGCAAGACGGAGAAGGAGAAGAAGGAGCCGATGAAGGCGTTGAAGATGCAGAGAGCGCTGTCGAATGTCTCCTATGAACAGCGAGGGAGAGTGAAGCAGGCATTGCTTGAGCGCGACAGCTTCGGGGAGTTCGATCTATTGCCGGTGATCAAGGCGTCTATTCCTTCGGCGCTGCGAGGAATGATGGATATTTCGCCTACACCTATACAGCGGCTGGCCATACCTGCTCTACTCGGCACAGAAGACGGTAGACGAAGAAAAAGGAAGGTTATGGTGGACGCGCTGGGAGAGAAGAAAGAGATGGAGCAATTCCTCCTCGCCGCAGAGACAGGCTCAGGCAAAACGCTGGCATACGTTCTCCCCATCATCGATGCCCTCAAGCGCGCGGAAAAGGCCGAAGCGGAGCAAGAGAGGACACAAGCAGCGCAGAAAGAGCGACAAGACCAGCAGAAGAAACAATCCCAACTCTTCGAGCTCGAACCCCCCTCAGTAGACGATCCCCACCCAACAACCGGCCGCCCACGCGCCATCATCCTCCTCCCTACCTCCGAACTCGTAGCCCAAGTCGGCGCGTTGGTAAAGAGCATATCCCACGTCGCCAAGTTCCGCTCCGCCATGATCAGCGCGAACTTCAGCGGCACCATAATCCGCAGCCGCCTCTTCTCCCCCGGCGGCATCGACGTCGTAATCTCCACCCCTCACCTCCTCTCCAGCATAACCGAATCCGATCCCAACGTCCTCTCCCGCGTCACCCATCTAGTGATCGATGAAGCAGACTCCCTACTCGACCGCTCCTTCTCCCCCATCACCTCTGCAATCGTCGATCGCGCCACACCCTCGTTGCAACAACTCATCCTCTGCTCGGCCACCATTCCGCGAAGTCTGGACAGCTATCTGCATAAACGTTTCCCCGAAGTCCGAAGACTCGTAACGCCCAATCTGCACGCCATACCCCGCCGCGTCCAGCTGAGCGTCGTAGACGTAGATAAAATGCCTTTCCAAGGCAACAGAGATCTAGCTTGCGCGCAGACGATATGGGATATCGGTAAAGAAGCTTCCGAGCGCGGTGAGGCTGAAGAAGATAGAGGAGAAGGGAAAAAGATTGTAGTCTTCGTCAATGAGCGGGAAAAGACCCTCGAGTTAGCGGAGTATTTACGGAGTAAAGGCGTGGATGCTACGGCGCTGAGTAGGGATAGCGATGAGAGGAAGCAGGTCGAGACTCTTGCAGCCTTCACCGGCGCCGCCGTACCAGCTGTGTCTCTTAAACAAAAGAAACAACAAGAAGACGCGAATGCTGCTATCAGCCCTGCCGACCTGCCTATGCGCAATTCCCACTCCCACTCCCTCACTACGCCCCTCGGTGGTGTCGCAAGTGGGAGGAGGGAGCTGAAGAGCGTGAAGGTTCTTGTCATGACCGACTTGGGGTCGAGGGGGATTGATACCTTGCTGGTCAGGCATGTGATACTCTACGACGTGCCGCATACTAGTATCGACTTCATCCATCGCCTAGGTCGAGTGGGAAGGATGGGCCGCAGAGGACGCGGCGTCGTGTTGGTCGGTCGCCATGATCGGAAAGACATCGTGGCGGAAGTACGGGACCAGATGTTCAGGGGCTCTGCTTTGATATGAATGGACTACTGTCCCGGTGTAGGATGGGCTATCTTTGATGTACAGAGTGCCATACGGGAGCGTATGCCTGTTGTATAGTATTGAGGTGATGTATACAGATAATCGTGTCTACGCTCTAAGCACACCCTCACTCGGTCCAGCAGTGGTCCACACGCAGGGGGCATGTCCGTTTCACTGTTAGGAAGTAGTGCATCCCGCTCAGCAGAGTGACAGGTGATGCTTTGGTGGTTCTGTGCCGTGACTTCCCGCTTGGGAACTAGGGTTAGGGTTTGGGTAAGAGCTCAACTTGTCAATACCTTGTGATTGCTTCGTTTCTGGAGCACATATATGCTCAAAAACCCTCCTGAAGCCTCTATAGGCCTTCTGGATAATCTATATTGGTCTGGAATGTACATTTGGCTGTTTGATAGTTGCACAGTGTCGTAGACTAGCGTTTGTTGATGGTCAGCACTCCAGACCTACACTTCCACCTCCACGCTCATCGTGATCATCGACTTCCCTTCCTCTCACGAGTTGCATTCGGTGAATTGTGAGATCTGACCCACTGGAACATAAAGACAACTACATGACGAACCCAAAGATTGTGATAGTAACAGGTGCAGTAAGTGCCCTTCCCGTCCATCCCTTACCCTTCGCCACCCAGCCTAACACCATCCCCTCCAGAACCGCGGTATCGGCCAAGCAATCTGCAAGCTCATACTCGCTCGACCAAACATCGCGCCCATTAAGCTCTTCGCGACATCCAGAAAGGGCGATGACCTTGGCTTGAACCCCTCCGGTGGTGGGCGTGAGGTCCTATACCCGAAGCTAGACATCTCCAGCAAAGACAGCATTCGGGCTTTTGCCGGAGAGGTGAAAGGGCATGGACCCGTTGATGTGCTGATCAACAATGCGGGCGTGAACTTGGATGCGGAGTATGGGTATGAGAATGCGAGGAAGACTTTGGGGGTGAATTATTGGGGGACGCTTGAGGTATGTATCGTAGCCTTCCCTTCCCTGCCTGCCATACACATGGAAGGAAGAAGTGTCAAGGAGTCACATGCAACTCGATGGCTGGCATGCCGGAGTTCGGTCTGATTGATGGGGAGCGTGGCTAACACCTGCTACACAGATGTGCCAAACCTTTCTCCCCCTCCTCTCGCCACAGGGCCGCATGCTCAACCTCTCCTCCATCGCCTCAACAGTCAAAGCCTACAGCGAGACAATCAAAGCTCGCTTCCACAACCCAGATGCCACGCAAGAGGACCTCGATAAGCTAGCAGAGGACTACCTCGTAAGCCCTCCCTTCCTTCCCTTCCCAACCCACCCACTGCCACTAACACCTCCCTCCCTTATCTAGCAATCCGTCCATTCCTCCACCGAATCTCAAGCCGGCTTCTTCGCCCCAAACCGCAGCTACAGCATCTCTAAATCCCTCGTCAACTCCCTCACCTCCATGCTAGCCCGCGACAACCCATCCCACCTCATCAACTGCTGCTGTCCCGGCTGGATAGCCACGGATATGGGTCGACTAGTCGGCAGCAAGAAATTGCAGCCTCCTAAGACTCCCGAGGAGGGCGCGACGATCCCCGTGCGCTTGGCGCTTGAGAATTTGGGAGGGGTAAGTGGGAAGTTCTGGGCGAATGGGAGTATCAGGAGTAAGGAGGAGGGGAGTGTGCAGGGGTGGTGAAGAAAAAGGGTTGGAATTGGGTGGGTGCGAGTGTGTATTACTACTACCTGTACGATTGGAACCATGACCTTTACGTCAGTATTCACAAGCTATATGTCACCTCGCGGACAAGGCTTGACCTCAATGCACAGTCACGCGGTGTTGCTAGTTCAGATACAATGGGCCAAAAGAGAAGCGCCGTAAGGCAAAACATACGGTAAGGAGACGGCCGGATTCGAACCAAGCATCCCAACTCAACGAGCCAAAGCAATGAAGCCAGGGCACTACCCAGTTGTATCCTGCCAATTAGACCACGTCTCCGTTCAAGGACCATCACATTCAATGTGTAGTATGTACTCTGACGCATATCCACCGAAGGTCTTCCGGTTACTCAGGCCTGGGAAGGACATCGCACTTGCGGAAGGAACGAGACGGAGCTGGCCGGAGGTCAGGAGCCTTGCAGGGAGGGAGCGGAAACCCTTCTTTCAATACCGCTGCGAGTCTAAGAAGAGCTCATGGGTACCTGATTTTGCTCATCTACATCATAGCTGCAAGCAATGCACAAGAACAGCGACAGGATGCTGCGATATCCATTGGAAGCCCACCCTTTCCTTCGCTTCCTTTTGTCGTGCACTCATATCTCATCACTCATAAGGTCTTCCTCAAATTCACTTACTTCGCTGCTGAGGTCATCGTCGTCGTCCACTTCGGTAGGAGCCATGATCGGCACCGACTGACCAGTACCAAACGGCGTAGCAACTGCATTCGTAGGCTCGTCCCTCTCCCAATCCTTCAGCTCCTCGAGCATAGTCCGCAGACGTGTGAGGGTACTCATCGACTCGTTATACTCAACTCGCACCTCCGGCGTCAGCGTGTTGCTCTGCGTGGGCTGCAAGCTCAACGCCTGAATTGCAGTATCCAGATGTTGTAACCACTCCGCCTCCCGATCCATAGCCGTCAACATTTCTCCAAGGTGGCCCATACGCCTCTCTGCCCGGTAAGCCGCCATGAGCTTGGCCGTACATTTAGTGGCCAGTGTTCTCATTGCGCGAATGCGGCCGGCAGTCTCGGCAACATGCGGTTGCGAGTCGACAAAGACATGGTTGAAGAGCCACGCCAATGCTCCTTGACGGGACGACTTACGCCTGCTGTCAAGGAATTCGGGGGCCCAGCCTGGGGAGCTCTCGATCATGGCACCGCGAGCTACCTGGGCGGTCATATCGATGAAACGCATAATCTTATTAGCGAATGATTCCTCCCACTGCACCAGCTCCCTGCAAACTTGCTTCATGACTTCCTTGCTCTGCTCCTCTCTGGCAAGTACATAATGAAGTGTTATGGCAAGCAGAGGCGTGAGTAATTGACTCTCCAATTCGAAGCGCGCGATGAGCGTCTTCTCAAAGACACGGACGTATTCCAGGTTGCTACGTTCGAGCAAGGATCGGAAGAGTTCGCCTGCTTCATACTTGAGCCAATCATCGACTCCACCAGCTGGGGCCCTCTGCGACGCAACATAAGGCAACAGCAGCACCTCTGTTTTGTCGACTATTTG
>JAKLLW010000978.1:0-20497 GCA_022814695.1 Neocatenulostroma microsporum | reverse complement strand
ACACGGTGAGCGTCCAGCTTTACCCAGAGATTGAAGGCTATGAGGAGCCAGCCGCCTACCCAGCGTGCAATGGTCATTGGGAACTTCTCTTCCGTTGGACGTCCACCGCAAGCGATGGCGAATAGGCAGTAAGATGTGAAGTCGCACATCAAAATCAGGTCGACTACCCGCCGAAAGACTAGCCATGTGTTGTACTCGATTGGCGCGTCTTCGAACTTGTAGTCTTTCGGGATCTTCGCTTCCAGTTCCTGCTTCAACAATCTGTAGAGGAAAGGATGCGGGTTGTCGCCAGTCTCCGGGTTCTCGAATACTCGGGACTTCTTGGCCCAGGACAGTAGGCGCTTGTGGTGGGATTGATTGTGTAGCAGCCAGCCGATGCCAGCGTTGTAGCAAGCTCGCCAGAACAGGAAGATCACGGCGAATACAGGTACCCGCCACCGTTGAGGTAGAAAGTAACAGAGCGCGCAAAGGTACGCCAGTATGGTGACAATGGCTATGTCTGAAGCGTTCTTTGGTTGCGTTGGGTCGAACAGCTGACTAACCATGTCCTCAGTATGCGGAACGGTAAAAACTGAGTTAGAAATATCAGCGGTGGTGCTTCTGGGCTTGCTGGTGGAGGGCGTGAGGCGCTGTCGGCTGGTGGTTTGCTGCAGGACGAGTTCACGATATACATATTACGGTACAACAGCGCAGGTGCCCGAGTGTACGCACCTGTGCCATCTGGCGTACGGCCAAATGTTCTCTTATCCTTCTCGTCTTTGTCTTCTCTTGCTTCCTGGTCGTTCAAAGCTCTCACGGCATCCTGGGCAGTCTCAACAGACTCAGCCTTCTGCGGTGCATCTGGTTGCTTTGGCAGCCTCTCCCGGAGGCCACTGGCATCAATGCCAGGTGTTCCGTTTGGTTCGCTCATGCTAACAGCTAGTCAATGGCTTAGGATTGTAGGTAGACAGCATAGAGAACTGGGAGATGTGGATGCGGATGTGGTCTTGAGGAAACTGCAGACGGGCATAGACGGGGTCTGCCTGAGAGCGCGTACCGCGGTGGTACTTATTGACGAGCGGGGCATGCACCAAACTTCAACAGGCCTCGAGGCGAACTGGCGCCAGCAGAGGCAGTACAGCATCAGTACGGAGTACCATGGGTTGCGAGGAGTGCGGCAATTGGATGCAGAACTTTAAAGTCTACGTCAGGTGTACATAGTTCAAGGACATGGTGGGGTGGTGGAGCGGATGCTCTGCATTCGGCTTGGCGGAATGACGGCGGCAGCCACCCTTCGCTTCGGCAGCTCGGATGAACTCCTTTCACTTCCTTCTCCGTTGCATGTGACAGGGGAACAACCTGAGGTACGCGGACAACATGGATCTAACCACGCCGTGCCTGCCAAAGAGAGGAAGTCTGAGCGATATATTAACGTCTTTGCTTAAGTATGGCATCTGGCCTACGATGAGTCCACTGCCCTGCCGACCAAACCCCTTGCCCCCCCATGCTGTGAAGCGTACCATCTGTTATGTACACCAAGCAGAAGCTCAATCTAAGACCACCATGCTATGCAGACACAACAGACTAGATCATCTCCTGCTCCACCCTAAGCTATCTCATCCCTTGCTCCGAACTCCCTGTCGTCCACCAGCGTCGAAGCATCCGAGGCTGTGTCTTGGCCACCTGCCTCTTCGTCTGTCGCCTTTTTGCACAAAACAGTACGCTTGCTGCGAATCCAGATGAACATCATGCAGAAGACCAGGCCCAGGCAAGCAGACGCCGCACCATAGATGAACATGGCACGGTAGCTCCAGTTGATTGAGGCACTCATGCAGCTATTGTACGCGGGTTCTGGCTTGATGCCATCGCAGTCAATCGACATCTGAGCTTTCATCTCGACGATCTCTGATATTGGCAAGCCGAAAGACATAGCCAGATTGACCAAGATCGAGCAGACCGCTCCACAAAGACCCTGATACTTCTTCGGCTGAGTCTCCGAGAAGTGGACGAGCGAGATGGTATAGGTGAGGTCGATACCAAGAGTGGCGCAGAGCATAGATGGCAGGACAAACTTCCAGTAGCTGATCGGCATCGGAGCGAGTGCTAACAGCAGCGGAGCAGCGATCCATGCGAAGCCAGAAAGCATGAAAAGCAGCTGCATCGGTACAATGTGCATGAGTGAGCCGCCGATCACGCATAGCACCAGCCCGCCCACTGCAGTCGGGATGTACCATACGGCCAGCTCGATGCCACTGACGCCCTGAACGTATAATGTGACACCCGTTGCGCTTCCAAAGAACTCGGCGGACTCATACAGCCACACTCCATAGCTGGCATAGAAGCATAACGCGGCCAGACAGAAGACTATTGTGCCCTTCGGTCGGAAAAAGTCGAATGGCAGAAGTGGGCATTTCGCGTACCAGCCTTCGACCCATAACGCTGCGGCCAGGCAAAGTACGCCTGCCACGAACGGACCATAGACGGGTGGGAAGGCGAAGCCGATTTTGTGGTTGTCGAGCATGCCAGCAGAGGGCTCGTATGCTAGCGCATATGCAACCAGGATCAAACCCGCTGTTATCAGAAACGAACCAAGCCAGTCCATTTTCAGCCCGAGCTGTTTCCTGTCCGTCCAGTCATGCGGGATGGTCAGGTATGCAGTGATAGTCGTCGCAAAGGCCATGATTGATGCGCTCCACAGATACCACCTCGATTGGCCCTCTGGCAAAGCGCTTGCGACCAAGAAGCCAGCGAAGAATCCAAGTGGTGCACAGCCAGAATACAAGCCCAGGACAAAGTTCTTGCGTGGCCCTTCATCGTAGAACGTGGATACCATGACGAAGGTGGAGGGCATGAAAGCAGCAATGGCGAGGCCTTGCATCGCTCGCGAGACATCCAGGATGGTCGGAGATACGAAGAAGCCTGGGATCAAGGTCCAGGTCCCCAACCATACCAGACCAGCCATGAACCAACCGTAGCCGCCATAGATGTCGGCCAGTCGAGCAAACACCAGCAATGTCGCGCTCAAGATCAGTGATAGGAGAGCCGCAGGCCAGAACATCCCGAGTCCACCAATCTCAAGAATATTGTTCCTGTAAAGAAGTTCCGGCAATGCGATAGCAAAGCCAGAAATGAGGTACTCAGCCAGGAACTGAGTCATAGCGATGGTGAAGCAAAAGCCGACTTCGCCAGTCAAAGTCCGGAATCTGCCCTGCGTCTTCTTCGTCTGTGGTACGTTGTCGCTGCCAGCTACGGAAACCGCACTCTTCTCGTTCAGTGTTTGAGGAGTTTCTTGCTCATCGGGTGCTGGGACCTCTCGCCCGTGGTCAGAGTCCGCGCTGGGCTTGCCCTCTGACCACCCATTGTCAAGGATTGACGACTCGCGCTTCCACTCTGCCACTTCTTCGCGGTAAGTGATGAGGTTGTCCAAGCTCGAAAGCCTATGGAAAGATGCACGAGGCCTTGGTACGAGCGGGCGTGCTACGGCCGGCATAGGGACATACAGAGGCGCCGGTTTCCACGGATCCACTGGTTCGTCGATCGCTGTTGGCCTAGACAGGGTGGTGACGGCATTGGAGCTGTTCGACCGCTTCGGGATGCCTGCTGGAGGGTGGCTATGCGGTCGCGGTCGCTCTGAGCGCAGCAGCGTAGGGTCCGAGTGTGCTGAGGCGAGGAATGCTGGATGTAAAGTCAGATGGGTCTCGCCATCCTCGGACAATCTGTGCTCGGTCCTCAGTGAAGACTGTCGCTTCGCCGAGGAGCTTCTCGAGACCTGAGATCTCCGATCGCCTGATACAAGCTCGCCGTCTAGGACCGCACGTAGCCTTGCATCATGAGGTCTTTCTCCGCTGTCTCGTGCAGACCGCTTGGAAAGTCGCCTTCGTCGATCGGAGCTTGTATTTTGGATGCTGGTCGCGGATTGGGCTGGCGGCTCGAGATCTGGAATGCTTTGCAAAGAGCTTGGTCGACTGAGGCCGGACCTGAAAGAGGATGACGGCGACACCCCCGGCGCATAACGCCGCTTAGAGGTGGCTGGATGCGGCAGATGGGTCGCAGAAGGCTTCTGTGGTGGGAGGAATGGTGGCATTACCGCTCCCTCAGATAGCTTCTTCTGTGCAATCTCCGGCATCGACATCGGGCGTCGAGGCGGCAGACCGTCCCATGTCCGATCCGCGCTCATGGTGCTTGACATTGTTGGCCGTATCGGAGGTTCTAACAACTGATCGATGTACAAGCGTATAGTCTCCGCAATCGGTGGCGAGGCCGGCAAGATCAGGCCATGTGCAAGCACGTGCGGCGGCTTTGCGAAGACAGAATGATGAGGGAGGCCTGATATGGTCCGTTGGGTAGGAGGAGGTGTTCGTGAAGTCCCAGTGAGTATGACGTGGGAAGCTCAGCTTTGGCGGGTAAAGTTTTCTTATATGTGCTGTTTGTACGGCTGTCTCGAAAGCTGCGTGGATCTTCTGCAAGGTACCTTCAGCAAACGGGTAGCCGGTAGCACAAAGTTGTGGAGGCTCAACGGCTGTCAAGCAACAGTATCAGGGAAGGCTCTCCAAGATGGATCTGTGAATGCAGGTCCGAGATCCACTGTGGCTGTTTTGTAATGAAGAGAAGAGCGGTGAATGCATCACATCATTCGAGCATCTCCGAGTGGCGGTGCGAAACTAAGGTCATTTGGATGATCGCGCAATACCTCATGACGGATACCGAAGGGATAATGAGAGCTTGTCACATGCAACGCCCGAATGCAGTGATGTTCTTCTCGAAAGTGGAGGAGTAAGAGATAGCGAAGCTCAGCCGCTTAACATCCATCCCTTTTTGTTGTTCAGTTTTGTGTCAGAGAAACACACGCAGCAAGACACTTCGTATCGAGCATTGTGAGCGTTTCAGAGTAACTCCGAAGAGCGCAAGGCTGCATCTGCATCTGCATCTGCATCTGTCGGTACCTGGATCGGAATCGCCAGGGATGAAGCAGCACAACGCATCGTACAGTTCGCAGCTTGGAAAACATACAGGGGTGTTGACCAGGTATTTGGGCTCAATGATCCAAAGACAGGGAACGTTGATGAGATCCGAATACTGAGCATTGACTGTCAGCCTTCCAGGGGATTGCAAGCAAACTGCATACGTGTATGAAGAGCAGTCGACATCAGTAAATCTCAAATGCAGCTGTCTCAACGTATGTTACGTGTGGCTTTCGGCAGATACGAGAGAGAAGCAATGCAAGTTGCAGTCAAAAACGCGATGACAGGTGGATAGTCTGCAGGTGGCTGCAGCGGCGGCGTCCTTCCCCGTGTTCTCGTGTAACGTGAGCTGCAAGGCTCGACTGGTTCGCACCGGGCTCTAATGCGCGTTTAATCATCTTGAGAACGTCAACCCGGATGCTGGAACATGAGATGTAACGACTGCTGCCTTGGAGATCTGGAAGCGATGTCGTCGTGTGGGCAACGTCAATCAATATGTGATGAAGCCAGGAGCTGGGCCGATGCAACGGATGTCACTCTGCCGCGAGCCGTACCAGATACCAGGTCGACGATCGAATGGAGAAGTCGTCCGAGGTACCACAGTATGAACGCATCGGTATCACAAAGCTGTCCATTCGTGGAACCTCTTCGTATCCTGTGCGGTATCATGTCGAGGCAGGTCAGTGTCCCGATCCTGCGAAGACTACTGCCATACACGATATACTCAGCAATCATGCGATGTAGCGACTCTCTTGTCGAAACACCTGATACGTCGATCATTTCGCAGCGTCTAATCAAGCTCGATAGAATGTAACGCCGCCGCTCTTCTCCTCGCCACCGGCCCCGTTCTGAGAAAGCGACCAGGCCTAGCCAAAACCCCGACATCGAGTCACCCACCCATGGCAATCTGGAACCAGCAAAACCGTTGTGTGAAGTGCAATCAAGGCTTGAGCGAAAGACTCATATATGACTCCCGACTTTCTCGTAACATGAGGCAAAGCGATTGGGCGTACCGACAGAGCTACAACATCCAGCCATCAGCAGCACACGTGGCACATCCGCCAGCAGCTACCCGTCACCAATGTACCTCCGCCCTCTCACCCGGTATCTAAACCTGGACTGCAGACAGATTTCCCCGTTGGATTCGGGAGGCCACAGTACTCCCACCTGCCTATCACACCGACCACGACAGCCGACACGTTGCTGTCCACCTCCGCCAAGCCCTCCGACCTCTCACCAGGGCTGCAGACCGATAATCCAAGCAGCTACGGCAGCTCATATCCACCCCCACCTACCTATCCCACTGACCACAGCAGCAGACACGTTTCCAACCGACAGTGACACAGTGCGCACAGCTGACAGATAATCTTTCGACGGAGTCGACGGAGTCGAACATCGGTCATACACCTATCGTCAAATATAGCTACAAGTACAAAGCTCTCACTGCATCTGCATCTCCCTTCATGAATCTGCATTTGCATCTCCCCTCACGCATCTACATCCTCCGCATTCGCTTCGGACACGTGGCCACCCTTCCTCCTCTCCGCCGGCACAGGCCCAACACTCGTACCCCTCTGCTGCTGTCTCGGCACTGAAAGACGGCTCTCAATGAGCTGGATAGCGTTCTCGGAATACCTCCTCTTATGCGAAGACCCAGATTCAGCGACACTTCTCGTCGGAGTCTCGATAGCGCCGGCTTTGGCAGGCGACATCAGTGGAGAGGTGAGCAGCTCTGGTACATCATCCCTCTCCGACAACGAAGACTTCTTGCTCCTGCTCCCCGTCGTCGAGGTTGAACCTTCCTGCGTAGTGAGGCTGTACATCGATTCCGACATAATCTCATGCGCGAAAACATGGTCCGGGTCCATCACCACTCCTTCCGTAGGCGGGAAAGGATGGCCATACATCGCTGGCTCGTAGAACCCCGAGTCAGCCGAAGAGAGATTGGGAGAGGACTGCCGTCTTTCGCGAAGCATCGAGAGGTCCCAGTACTGCGGTCTTTGTTGCTGAGCCGTGCCTCCTCCACCCCCATGCCATGGATTCGGCGCGATGGGACTATACGGGCTGAAACCCTGGTATGGCGAAGGCGGTAAATGCGCCGTCCACGGTGTTTGCGGGAGGTGGTAGATACTTGTCTCATACGAGCTTATCATGTCATTGCATTGCCGAAGGTACTCCTGTAAACTCGCCTGCTGCCACTCCATCTTCTGCGCCGTAGTCCTCGTCACCGACTTGGCCCATTGCAGCTTCTTCTTGTCCTTCCGTGTGAGCTCCCCCTCATCTCGTTCTGCGAGCGCCTTCTCGATCTTAGCAAGTTTTTTGTACAATTTGCTTAGGGCTTGGTGGGTGCGGGCGAGCTCGGAGTTGTAGTAGTGGTGCTGAGTTTGTAGCAAGGGCAGCATGTGCGGTTGTAATGGCGAGTACATCTCGCTTGCTCGGCTAGTCTTTGCTATGTGCGGTTGAGCGCAAGAGGCAGGCCTTGGCTTGTCGGTCGTGACCTGTGAGCCGGGCAGCCTATTGTTCGTCTTCACGGCCAAGCAGCGAGTTGAGAGCTTGATCTATCTTTTGCTTGAAACTTGCGATACAGGTCCTTCAAGGCCGCCTCTTGCGCTTGCAATGACATTGGGTGATGAGGGACGGGAAATGAGACGTGTACTATTCCTGCACTCACGATGATCCCGTGGCTTTGCCATGTCAATGGATCTCTTTGATCACTCTGCTAGACGGATAATTGCTCGCCAAGCTGGTGACAAACGTGCTGAATGCGGACAAAGAAAGAGGCCACTGTGCTGCATGTCGCAGCCATGTGCGCGGTGCAGGAGTCCGGAGGTGGGTTTCCGTGTCTGCATTGACCGCGATAGATGCAGTACAAGATCTTCGTGCGTGTACGGCGTGCCCGTCAGGCATGCTGTTAGTAGCAAGAGCGTACTAGTGTCTTCAATGGCGCCCATTGGAAATGTAAGGCTGAGAGTGGTCGCTTCACGCGGGACGCGAGGAACAAAGAAGACATCAAATGCAGGTACCCAGACAACCGCATTCCAGCGCGGCTCCGGTACTCCGGCGACGGTAGAGCCGCACGTGTGCTTGCATTTCGACGACTTCCGGAGATACTTCCTCTAATTGCGCCTCGTCGTCGTACTTGATATTGTACATAAATATTGCCGTTTCCGCTTGAGGCTCCTGGAGAAGCTCATAGACCTGGATCTTATTTTGGTCGTAGATGCTCCTGAGTGACCCTATCGTCTTGTCGTCCTTGTCCATAAGCTTGAGGAGAATGTTTTTGATGTCAATCTCAATGTTCTTGAACTCCAGCTTGGTACGGATCTCGTTGCGCCAGGCGGCAAGGTCCAGGTACTTGCTCGGATTGCCCGGATCAAACGGCTCGTCGCTTGCGAAGACAATCGCGTTCTCGTTTGCAGTTTTCTTGATGTGCTCGAGGATACCCTCAGTATCCTTACCCTGATTGAGCTGTGCGATGCACACGATTGGCTTGTATTCCTCCTGAAGAGGTGGCACAATACCCTTCAGTACGTCGGCTACTGCCTCGCCGCTTGACTTGTAGGTCTTCGAGGCGGCGCTTTCAGAAGTCCACGAAGCGGGCTCCGCACCCTCAATTTCCTTCTCCTTCTTGTTGTCCTCGAACAGCTTCTTCCAACGAGTAGCGCCAGTATCAGCCGCGAGACACTTGAGGATGAGACGAACACGGTTGAAGCGTTCAACACGCAGCTCGCCGTGCTGCTTACAGGCGGTAGGCTGAAGGCCCTTTGGAAGCGCTTGCTTCCACTTATCCTGGACTGCCAGCGGTTGCTCCTTCGTATTGGGATATGCTTTGAGAAAGGCTGCGTTGAGCTCGGTGTAGTCGGTCTCGACTGGGGTAGCGCTACCAGAGCCGGGCGTGTCTTGACCAGCAGAGGCGGCTTGCGAGAGCGTCTCGGCGTATTGCTGCAGCTTTTGGTCGCAATGGTACTATAACGCGGACAAAATTCGGGCTTGCGGTTCCACTTGTAATCATTGGCGTCCGGGCCGTACATGACTTTTGCTGCGGCGAAGTCTGCACCAACAAGTGTATTGATCTCTTCTTGGCTTGTGTTCGGCGACAATACATGATCTCGCAGTATCACGAGAGCGCCGATCTCGTCATTGAGTGTCAATTTCTCCTTGCTCTAAAAGCGATGGGTACGAGGGTCAGCGGATGTCACAAATGACCTCAGGGTATACGTACGGCATTGTGGGTGACAAACTCGACCAGGATGGGCATGGTGATGAAGTCCCTGTAGTCGGGTTTCGTGCCTTTCAGCCCAATATAACCGGCCAAGGCTCCCATGTTCTGACTGAGGTCGGTGACATTGCCTTGACCAGCCTGCGGAATGGGCTTTTTCGGGTTCTTGTCTGGCGTGAGCCCATGCACTAGGCGAAACATGGAGGGCATAACAGCAGCCTTCGACACTGCTGCAAATGATGCCTTGGCTCGGCCAATGTCCACCGTAAGACTACTCGTCGTATCAATACCTTCCACTACCACGGGGCGCAGTACTCCCAGGAAGCAGAGCCCGTAGCAGGCGCTCCATTGCCACGCCGCTTGAGAACAGACCGGGTTGTTGGGAAAGCTACACTGTATCTCCTGTTACTCAGTTACTTCTCCTAGTCCTGGTAAGCAATGGAACGGCCGATCGCACTGTTGTAGAAACGGAGAGCTCGACCGGTAATGAATTGTTTCAACGACCCTTCCTCGTACGCCGCACGCCTCGCTAAAAGTCACACATCATCACAGCATAATATCGTTTTCTTCATCAATCGCTTCACCCTGCTCTGGTGACCACCTTCACCATCACCCAAGCGTCTTCATCTTCTTCTTCTTGGCCCCTCCCGCAGCCTTCGGCTTAGCAGCAAACTCCCTCCAACTCCCAATCCTCTGCTCCCTAGTCTTCTCCCAATCCTGCTCATGCTCCCTCTTCCTCTTCCTCTCCGCCAGCGCCTCCTCCTCCGCCCTCTGCTGCCTCCCCTCTTCCTGCATCTGCGCCTTCATCTGCCTTTGCCGTCGTACCTCATTCTCCGCCAACACCACCTTCACCTTATCCTTCCATTTCTTCATGAACACCGTATCTGGATCTTTAACCTCCTCGCTATCTCGGGTGAGACCGAGTTCGCGGATCAAGAGGCCGCGTGCGTCTGCTATGGCTTCATCGAGACGTTCGCGTTTCTTTTCGTCGAGGAGGGTTTGGTAGGCGAGGGCTAAACGGTCGAAGGCGTCGGGGGCTAGGGGGTTACTGCTTTTGTCTGGATGGATGAGGAGGGATTTACGGCGGTACGTTTTTTTGATGTCTTCGTCTGGGACACCCGGTTGGAGGTCAAGAACATCGTAAGCATTTGCGCGGAAGGAGGAGATGATGCGTTGGATTTCGCTGTCCTGGAGATTATGTTAGTGGACTAATTAGACCTTCAGTGATTGTTGTGGATTGCTCACCTTGTCGAACTCCTTGCTCTCCTTGTCGAGGGTGTCGAGGAGGTCAGCGTCTTCTTTGGCTTGTTCCGCTTCGAGCTTTTTGAGGTCTTGCTCTGGTTTGGCCATGTCGTCGGTGATGTTCGTGAGATGTGAAAGTAATGTCAACGCCTAGCTCGTAGGTGCCCTTGGTGAAGTGGTTACTAGCAGAAGTGGCAGCTTTTGGCGAAGGCGGAGGAGAGATTGCGGGGCAAGTTTTGCATGTGCTTCTTGACTTTCTCTGCGAAACATGTTGCAAGACGATATGGATCGATGACACCAGTAGCTCTACTGTACTAAAGAATGGCACCTCAGACTACAGGCCGCACCAGGCCAACCAAACCCAAGAAGCAACAGCGCACCAACAACCTCAAACGCAAACGAGACGACCTGGACGTGGCAAGCCTCTCGTCCGCCGTCTCTGCCCTCGACCCAAAGACCACCACCTACACATCCTTCTCCGACCTCCCACTCTCAGCACCCACAGTCGCCGGCTTGAAGAGCGCATCCTTCTCCACCTTGACTGACATCCAGGCAAAAGCACTGCCCTTAGCCCTCCAAGGCCGCGACATCTTAGGAGCAGCCAAAACCGGCAGCGGCAAGACGTTGGCCTTCCTCATCCCTGTACTAGAGAACCTATACAGAGCGCAGTGTATCGGCCAAGATGCAGGTCTCGGCGCTATGATCATCTCTCCCACCCGGGAACTCGCGATCCAGATCTTCGAGGTTTTGCGAACAGTAGGGCGGAAAGGGCATTTATTCGCGGCCGGGCTGGTCATAGGCGGGAAGGGTTTGAAAGAGGAACGAGATGCGCTGGCTAGGATGAACATTGTCGTGTGTACTCCGGGCAGGATCTTGCAGCATTTGAGTCAGACGGCAGCGTTCAATGTGGATAATTTGCAGATGCTGGTGCTGGATGAGGCGGACAGGATTCTGGACATGGGGTTCAAGCGTGACCTTGACGCGATTGTGGAATATCTACCTCCGGACCGGCAGACTCTACTCTTCAGTGCTACGCAGACGAAAAAGGTTTCTGATTTGGCGAGATTGAGTCTACGAGACCCGGAGTACGTCTCTGTCCACGAATCCGCCACATCAGCAACGCCGAAGACGCTGCAGCAGAACTACGTTATCACTCCCCTCCCCGAGAAATTGGATACACTCTGGTCCTTCATCACCTCCACCAAGAAGTCGAAGATACTGGTCTTCCTCTCCTCAGGCAAACAAGTCCGCTTCGTTTATGAAAGTTTCCGACACATGCAACCCGGTATCCCGCTCCTGCACCTCCACGGCCGACAAAAGCAGACCGCGCGATTAGACATCACGGAGAAGTTCTCCCGCGCCAAGTACTCTTGCCTCTTCGCCACAGACGTCGTGGCGAGGGGTCTAGATTTCCCGGCTGTAGACTGGGTGATACAAGTCGATTGTCCGGAAGACGCGGATACTTATATCCACCGTGTTGGTAGGACGGCAAGGTATGAACGTGAAGGGAGGGCGGTGCTGTTTCTGGACCCGAGTGAAGAAGAAGGAATGCTTTCAGCGCTTGAGAAGAAACGCGTGCCTATCGAGCGCATCAATATTAGGGCGAAGAAGCAGCACAGCATCAAGGACCAGTTACAGGGTATGCTGTTCCAGGATCCGCAACTCAAGTACTTGGGCCAGAAGTCTTTTGCGAGTTACGTCCGGAGTCTGCATGTACAGAAAGATCGGCAAGTCTTTGATTTGCAGAAGTATGATTTGGAGGGTTTTGCGGCGAGTTTGGGGTTGCCGGGTGCTCCGCGCATCAAATTCTTGAAGGCTGATGCTGAGGAAGTGAAACGGCGGAAGAATGCTCCAAGGCAGGCTGTTGAGGTTTCTGAGGATGACGGAGAGGACGGTACAGATGAAGAGGGTGTTGAGAAGGAGGTGAAGAAGAAGGACGGTGTGAGGACGAAGTACGATCGGATGTTTGAGAGGAAGAACCAGGATGTGTTGGCCGATCATTACTCGAAGATGATTCGGGAGGAAGGTAAAGATGATGATAAGGACGATGTGGCTTTAGGAGGCGATGAAGAGCAGACAGGTGGTGGCGACGACGACCTCTTCGACGTCAAGCGCCGTATCCCTGCCGACTCCGCCTCTCCTGACGCCGAATCTGGTTCCGAGGCCGACTCCGACGCTGCAGACGACACCGCCGCAGACGCAGAACTCGGCGCAAAGAAAATTAACATCCCAGGCGCCAAACAACCCCTAGTCCTAGACAGCAAACGTCGCGAAAAGCTTCTCAAATCCAAAAAGAAGCTCCTGAAGCTCAAAGAAAAGGGCTCCAAACTCGTCTTCGACGAGGAAGGCAACGCGCACCAGATCTACGAGCTCGAGGACGAAGAAGCTTTCAAGGCTAGAGGTGGCGCTGATGAGCAGCGGAAACGTTTCGTTGATGAGGAAGCGCAGAGGGTTAAGGAGCAGGATGTTAGGGATAAGGCGTTGCAGAAGGAGAAGAGGAGGGCTAAGAGGGAGAAGAGGAAGGAGAGGGAACGAGCTGAGGAGGCTGGAGACGGGGCGGAGGTTGAGGGTGGCGAAGAGGATGCTATGGCTAATTTTCTTGCTGACGCTAGGGCTGCTGAGGAGGATGAGGGTGGGAGTGGGAGTGAGGTGGAAGAGGAGCAGCAGCCGAGGAAGAAGCAGAAGAAGTGGTTTGAGAATGATAAGCATTTGCAGAGGGGTCAAGCTGAAGAGGATGGTGGGAGGGAGATTGAGACTTTCGACGATCTGGAAGCTGAGGCTGCTAGGTTGCTTGGGTAGTGTACATGTAGTGTGAGCTGCACTTATGTGCTGTCAAGCGTTGCGTTGCGTGATAGCAACTCGCTGTCCAAGTATGGGCGCTAGTGGAAGTCAGGCGTCACAGCATAAAAACCTTGTCCTGCATGATTACCGTCCCACAATTGCTCAAGAAGATCAGGAACAACCACAAAGGCCATACGCTCCCCAAAGCCAAGCGCTAGAGGATGTCAAGGTCTGAAATGACATGCAGGATTTACTGGTCGTGGCGGTGATGCAGTCCGTGAAGCAGAATAGCATTTGCTCCTTCGAGTAACGATTGGCATCTCAAGGGCGGGAGCTAACGGCCGTCACGTCTCACAACATCTGCTGCCTTTCCAAGACGTGAAGGCCTGCATGAGCGCACCCGAAGAGATGGCCATTGTTCGCTCCTGACATCCGGGTGCTAGTGGTTGTACGTCGCACAACGAGCTGCGCGGTGCGCGCTGCTGCAGGATGAAAGGTAGCACGGCATACAATAGCCCACTCGTATGGAACGCCGTTCGCCCCTTAGCATCTTACTGGCTGTCATACCCGCAGGTGTCTGCGACTGGTTCCCATCGAGCGAACGCTAGCTTATGTGTGTTGCACAGTAGTGGTAACACAGCGTTGGTAGTGGATGCTTGCGTTGGTCATCTTGCATGAGCCTCTGGGCCGGTACAGAGAGGAGGGTGGTTGCGACTGGTTCTAGTAAGGCAGCCGCTAGCTCTTGTTGCATATGCGGAGGCGAGAGGGCGACTGTCGCACAGGATTGATCGCTGATGGCTGTGATTACCCACGGTAACTGCTTGTGGCCATGTATACGCTAGCTTATGCTGCATATGCACACGTTGGAGGGCGACGAACGTGCATGAGTCTTTTCGGTCTTGTGGTACAGTCGATCCGCCCGATTATTGGTTTCCAAGACTTGAAAGCTAGCGTATGTTGCATGATGTTGTGCCCCCGCGGCGCCCAAGACGTATGCCTCAATGGGTCGCTTTGAGCAAAGACTAGCTTATGTCGCATATGCACGACCTCTCATTGTGCATTGTGCGACCGGTGAAAGTCCCTTCACGGATTAGGAAGGTACAGTGTCCAGTGCGCCTTTAGCGCATGCGTTTCCCGCGTAGTAGGCAGCAACAATCTCAGGTCCGATCAACAGTGCCCCATTGCAATGCAATGGCAGTCCAAATCCTTGAAGCTCGGAGAATCCTTCATTAGTCTGTCCAAGAGAGTATGGACTTGTAGCATCGCATCGGAAGCCTCCGCCTAGATACTGAATCCGCGAATTATCTGTGTCAATGAGCTTCTTGACACCATTGGTCACTGCTTGACTGAGGCTAGTGTATGTCGTGTATGCATTCGTAGAGGCCAAAGGGGCAGCTTGCATTCCGACTACCGAGCCGGTCTGCTGTGCTGGTTTGCTGGTTTTCTGGTTTGCGAGGCGTTCGACTGGATTGCTTTGAGCGGAGACTAGCTCATGCCGCATATGCACCTTTTCTGACAGTGCAGCGTGCTCTGACAATGCATCCTTCTCTGACAGTGCAGCGTGTACCGCGGCCACCTTTCGGTCTGCTACGCTGGTTTGCGAAGCGTTCGACTGGAGCGCTTCGAGCGAAGGCTAGCTCATGCTGCATATGCACCTTTTCTGACAGTGCAGCGTGCTCTGACAATGCATCCTTCTCTAATAGTGCAGGATGTACCGCGGCCACCTTTCGGCCTGCTTTGCTGGTTGTCGAAGCATTCGACTGGAGCGCTTTGGGCGGAAGCTAGCTCATGCTGCATATGCACCTCCTCTGACAGTGCATCCTGCAGTCTGACAATGCAGCTTCCTCTGACCGTGCGGTTATCGGCTGGTCTGCGAAGCGTTGATTGAAGCGTTTTCAGCGGAAGCTAGTTCATGATGCATATACACCTCCTCTGACAATGCATCCTGCAGCCTGACAATGCATCTTTCTGACAGTGCAGCTTTCTCTGACCGTAGCTATCGGCTGGTGACCATGCAGTAGACTTTCAACGCCGAGGATGTCCTTCTCGGCATCAACGAGTGTCTTTCGCATAAGACATATCCTATAACAGTCAAGCCATGGCCCACTGCAATGTCTCGAACGGTTGGGGTCGACTGAGGTACAGCTAGCGGATGGCTCATGTAAGAACCCAAAACCACTTCGCTCTATGCGCGTAGCCTTCCTCTCCGCCTGCGCCGATGGAGCAATCCATAGGCACATTGGACACAGAAACTAGGCCATGCTGCATATAAGTTGGGCGTGTTGCCTACACTGCTCTCCCGCCTCCGCGAAGAAGCTGTGTGGAACGTACGTGTCGGTAGAGACCCGCTTGCTGGTAGGTACTCTTCTACGCCGGAAGGGCGGGCATTACTTGGCGTATCGTACACATGAATTGGTTGATCTAATGAGGTGATTGTTGACGTGGCGAAGGGCCTTTAACGCGGAAGGGCCTTTAACGCGCCATGTCCAAGTCGTTATCGGACACTCGTGTTATGGTGCAGGCATCTCTCGAAGCTCAGCACGATCACCTAAGCGGTAACAGTTTGCCCGTAGAGCAGGATTTGGCCCAGAGATTGAGCCTGGCCACCTGATGTGGGCGAGGTTTCCGCTTAGCCCAGGTCTTCTCCGTATAGAACTTCAGACAGAACTCGCACTCGCCGCAATTGTTGCGACAAGCTCTCACAGGCCATGAGCTAATGCCACTGTGCGGTCGGAACACATACTCTCCATACGGAGGCTCCTCCTGCCATGGACTAGTCTCCAGATCGAGGCCTGAGCGGCCGACAGGGAACTCGAAGATCCATTTGCGTTGGGCTCGTTGCCATCGGGTGTGGACGTAGACATCATGCTTTACGCCGGTCTCAACCGCGTTCTCGAACCAGAGCTTGGTCTTCTGGATCGGTTCAAAAATCACGCTAGCTTGCTCCAACGCGTCCAAGAAGATTCCGCGCAGTTTTTTGTATCGACCAGATCTGATCATGGACGCAATAGCGTCATCCAGTGATTCGGCTTCGTTTTGCGTCAATTTCGAGGATGTGCCCGCGTGCAGAACAAGCAGCTCCATGCTTGGGGGAAAGCAATTCTGGAGGTATGCCACCAACCTATCCAGAGCTTCGACGACTATGTTCTGCCTCGAAATGAGGTTATATGCCGCTTGCGAGTATGCTTCGGCGAATACATCCATCGCCTTAACACCCACTATACGCAGATGTTCGAGGGCTTTCAGTGAGAGTGGCGGATACCAAGCGTAGTTTGCGTGTCCAGTGATCAGAGATCCACAGAAGTCAAGAGATTCCAGCGAATGTGACTGTGCAGATATCGCTGTTGTCAAGACTTCGTCAACCTCCGGGAGATAGCCGTTGTCAAACGCGAATGTCTTGAGTGCTTTTGGGAAGCTTAGCAGATTCGAAACAAAGGCGGTAGTCAGCTCTTGCTCGCTATCAATGAGGTCGATGTGGATATGCTCTATTGACGAGTTCTTTGGCGCATGTGTAGAAGGCTGGTGGGACTCGTCCAGGTTCCAAACGTACAAGGAACGAATGTTCGGTAGCGACATCAAAGGAAGCACCACTGTGTCGGAGTTGAAGTATTGATCAGGGAGGCCGTCTTGCTCGGGAACTGCTGAGGAGTGGATGCCTATAGCGATATCCCGAAGTGATCGGAAGCCCGCTGGCCAGGTCGCGCATTCCCTCGCGCTAATGTTCTGGGCCGCTGTCGACATGAACATGAGACAAGAGCTTTCCACATAACTGTGTCATCGACGTCAGTAGATGCAAAGGATTGTGGCTCCCGTTACAGCTCACCGTTCATCGTCTTCGGGATTGTCAACTCGGACAAACTTGACGCTCTGTAGCCAAGGACAATTTGCGAACAGCAAACCCTTCAAAGGCCCGTCATCCCCATTCGTAATGAGGCCACACCAGTACAGGACTTCGTCCTCGTCCCAATACATGTCATTACGCATGATGTCACGGAAGACATTCATCTCGCTCTCGTCGAAATAGCCAGCTGCGTACTGTTCGGTGGTGGTCGGATATTCGACAGCGTTAGACCGAGAGCTGTAAAGTTCATATGGCTTCCAATTTTTCCAATTGCTACGGAAGCCCCATACCTCGAAACGTTGCACGTAATAGGCCGCAATGTAGTCCTTCAGGACGTCCCGCAGCAGCTGAAGTACGGTGCCAGGTAGGATGTCGGAGAACACTTTTCCTCTGGGCGCTTAAGTCCGGTGGCGCTTGAAGACGTCCTTCGAGCAGTCATATAGGTACTTGCAGGTAAGAGCGAGATTAAAGTGCGCGGCCGGGTCCACGAACTCGACAGTCCGATCGATGAGTTCGGGCGGGAGATCGGTGAAGATAGTTATGGTGTGATCGTGAGGGTGCCTGTAAGTCGTTGAGGGGCTTCTCGCGAGATACTCGGTGCTGTGAAGGTGAAGATCCATTGTTGCGAAAGTGCAGAAGTATGTACAGGAGCACAGGAGAATGAGCGAGGGAGACGCGACGCGACAAAGTGGCGGCCGCCCTCGTGGACATTCGTTAGCTTCGGGTACTGCCGGGCCACATCTTTCATCAGCAGCTCAGCGACAGCTCAATGCCAACAAGATGATGCATTGCTTCAGCAATTGAAGGCGAGATTGAGCCTGGCTATGGCTGCAACTACGCCCGAGACCATCAGAGCGATAGCCGGCCGGTATCTTGTCAAACGAAGAAGCTGAAATATGCTGTCCGGAGGCGACTGTCACGATTAGTAGAGTAAGCTGCCACAACAAGCGATACGTTGTCATCCTTTCCCTCCCGTAGAGCTCTTCTTGATGCGGCAGCTCAGTCGCCTCACCAAGCGTCTGAGTGCTCAGCATTCTCACCAGCGACGGTAGCTCGCTGGCCGAGAGCTCCGTAGTCACCAACGAGATCCCACGGCTCACTAGGTTGCGCTGCTTGTCTCATAGGAGAAGTAGATTAGGCATCCCTGTGATTAGTACGAGTAGACCTGCTCGGTCATCTACCGCGACGTTCATCTTCAAGAGCGCTCGCTGAAGTCAAAGCAGACGGTCTCATCGACGATACACCGTCTTACAATGCCCGAAGGCTATCCTTATTGCTGCACGGACGAATTGGAGGGTTTCGTGGCCAATGAAAGCACGTATATCAGCGGTAGGAGCCGCCGAGATAGCCTTCGATCAGTGTAAGACGGTGTAGTAGCGCCAAAGCAGGCCAGGACATGCGCTTCCGACTTCGAAAATGATGTTGGAGGCGTGGGAGAAGGGGCAGATTGGACACGCAGATCGTATTGGAGCTGAAGGTATGCGGGCTGAACGACGGTCTAACGGTAAGTTCCCAGAGAAATTTCGAAGATAATGCACCGCAGCAGGTGAGTACTGTACTCTGTAGTTCAGAACAATCTGTCACTCGTTACTTCGACCATTCGACGGGAAGCCATGGGAGACCGTTGCGTTCAATATCCTGGTCCTGGTCGACCGTTTTGCACATCCATTAGCATAACGTCTCGGCCACCCAATTTCATCGTCGCCCCTGCTTTTGTGGTGCTGTACAGTCAAGCAAAGGTCAAGCATCGTCCAGCCTTGTTGTAATTTGGTTGAGTTTGACGAAGCGTCGGTCCCAAGCTACCAAGCTCAGCAAGCTCGGCGGGAAGCGGCATTGGCGGGATCTGATGAGATCTTGGGGCCAGAACTGTTCGTATGGAGATGCGCGTGAAGGGTGTTGTCGTGGAAGCCAACTCTCTCCTGAGTCCTCGTGCCTGCTCTGCCTGCTGTCGGCAGTGTGAGCATCATCCGCTGGCGGCTGAACGCCTCTTTGTATTGCATATTGCGCCAAGCCAGTCAGCCATGAGGCGTTTCACAATCTCTGTGCCGCCGGATAGACGCAGCAAGCAGCCTTACAAGGCATACAAATCGTGGGCGCAATCGTAGCCTGAATTCGTGTGTGACCTCTGCCGCATGCCTGGAGCAGCTGAAGTGGTCATCAGCATGCAAGGTGAGCACATAGAAAGCCAACTCCATGCACTGCTGTCCAGGAAAGAGGAAGCGTCGCGCCTGCCAATCGCCAAAGCTTATGACCGCGCCAAGCAGCGACAATACTTGGCGCAATCAGACTGCGTTGGCGGTCAGTAAACAAGTTATGATGCGCGCAAACAAGCAACCACTTCTACACAACATGCGCCGCCGACCTAATCTCCTACCTACGTACATCAGCACTCTACGAGAACGAGAACGAACACGGCGAGCAACAATTCCGAGCGCCACAGCATCAACTGAGCCTCCTCTGACGCGAGGGGCGAGTCTGTGGAGATCACCGTTGGGGCTGTGCACTTGAACCTGGGGAGGACCTGGATTCCGATTGAAAGGGGAGGTTCGAGGCCGCCCTCGCGAAACAACAACTGCCTCACCTTTGTTGCCTTCTTCACGATCCTTGTGAGCCTTAGGCCACGACCCATTGCCCCGTACCACCAACACGCATTGCGCAGGTCGCATAATCATAGCAACAACGCAGCGTTTGCGGCGCGCGTGAACAACAACAGGCTGTGCCGGATAAACGCGCCAATCAACAAGCTTGAACCCAGCAGCGCAGCTGCCCGAACATTGAGGCTTGGACAGGCAGACCACAGCTGCATTCCTTTCTGGCCGCCATCAGTTTCATACCATAATGCGTATGTAGTCCTTGTTTATTCTTTTCTTCCGATTCGATGCCCTCGCAATGCTGACGGGCTCTTTTCGGGTAGATGCAATCAAGAGAAAGGCGCGCAAGGAGGCTTGGTTTGGGAACGCGGATGACGAAGGTGGCAAGACTTTCAATCCGTTCGGGCGGTATGGGAAGCAGAGAAGGCCGACGGATCCAGAAGAAGGCAGAAGCAGAGACTTGTTATACCGGCCTGATACCGAGAACGACGCGGGACCTTCGCCGCTTGAGGAGAGTAGGAGGGAAGAGTTCAGGCCATCTACGGGAGTATCGAAGTCGGGCACATTCCCACGGGGACCACCAACAGACTTGCCGAACCAACATGGAGAGAAGAGCGAAGAGATAACGTCGAGTGATGAGAGCAAGGGTAGTTTTGAGAAGCCTTTGACTAATGGCGAAGCGACGCGAGACCAACCCGATGGCTTTGTCGATACCTCAGTAGGCGCAGAAAATGGACCACGGAAGCGGAAGAGGAAGTTTCACATGCCGTTCACGAAGAAGTCACCCGAGGAAGAGGCAGAAATACAACGAGCAGACACAGGTGCCAGCAAGAAGAGAAAAGGCCCGAAGATAACCTTCATGAGCATGTTCAAGGCCGTCTTC
>JAKLLW010000977.1:0-20552 GCA_022814695.1 Neocatenulostroma microsporum | reverse complement strand
GCTATCCAACCTTGTTACAACTTGTTTCTGTCTCCCCCACGTTGCATGAACGGACTGTTCACCAAGATATCCCATTCATGCATCATCTCAGTGTTCAGCTTACTGACCTTCACCTCTTCCCCAGCACGCCTGATCATCTCCGCTTCATACTTCAGCACGGCGTCCTTCTGGCTCCTTTCGCCTCTTTTCACCTCATCGAGAAGCTGGACGAGGGTGGCAACATCGTTGATCCCGTGATTCAAGCCCTGCCCACGGTGGAAAGACATTGCATGCGCGGCGTCACCTGCCAAAGCCACCCGTCCTCCACAAGCTTCTTCTGGCAGAGGTTTCGGCATCCAGACAGAGATTCTGTTACCAGGTACCGGCGTGCCATCCGGTATATTCACCCACGCCGTTCTGAACGGCTCTCCGAAACACTTTGCAGCCTCCGCCTTCAGCTTGCCCAAGTCCAGCCCAGCCAGTCCTTCGCTCTCCGGCCCAAGCTTCCAAGTCCACTGAAGCTGGAACGTCCAAGTCTCCGGTTTCTCTGGGTTAGGCACATCTTGTATGCTGACCCAGAGCCAGTAGCCTTTCGGATGAGCGCCAATGGCCGCTATCGGGCTTAAGGCTTTCCGGACCATGCGCGAGATATCTGCGTCCTTGTAGCAGACATGCAGATTCAGTCTGCCGTATGGGACTCGCTCGGCCTGGCCACCGCCGTCTGGAAAGATGCATGAGCGCACGGCAGAGTTGGCCCCGTCTGCCCCGACCACCATTGAGCCAGTAGCGGAGGTACTGTCTAGGAAGTGTGCGGTCACGTTGTCCTCCTCGAAGCTTACGCTGCTAAGGGCTTTGCCATACTAGGATGCTTCAGCAAAGTGCACGCCTATGACCTGGACGCAGCTTCGATAGCCTACCTCGATATCAAGGCCCTGCGCAAAAAGTTCTCGCAACTTTCTTCTCGACACTCGGAGGATCTTCACCAGTGGAAGGTTCTAGTGACGTACATCAGCTGGGCGACCGGGTTCGGCCATGGATCGCTGGTGTGACTCACCTTCATGAGCTCGCCCGTCTCAACATTGTAGGTGGGCATGTAGTTACCCTGGTCCGGAGAGTACCAGTGTTGGTCGACGGAGCAGGTCTGCAGCTGCTCGAGAAGCTCATCTGACAGTAGTCCTGGCAGCATTGGTAGGGCCCATTGCATTGTCATGCCCCTGGAAGAGTCCATCAGCTACCAGTTTCTATGGCTGTCTTGACAACGACTAACCATTCTCGAGGTCGATAGTGGGTTGCTGAAGGTTCAGACTCGAAGATGCGGAATGGTATGCCACGCTTTTAGTTGTTAGCTTTGCCATTGCCATCTCAGCCACGGAGACAATCCTGCGTACCTTCTTCAAACCCTGTGCGAGCAGAAGTCCAACGGTACCTAACATGACTCTTCAGCTCTTGACCTCTCATCAGCATCGTTCAGCCTTACATGCTCCAAAGATAAGGACTTGAAGTCCACCATGACCAGCCATCCTGGACGTCTGAATACACCGTACGAATAGTGCCGACAATCTCTTCTAATGTGACAATCTGAAGCTGTCTTGACCTGCAAGGCTGAAGAGGCACCTATCGCCTTTTGTAGCTATCGCGGACCGGCTACAAGTGGCATCGGTCCGGTACTGACTGACAAGCCGACAGCAGATGTTTACCGGTGGTATCTGTCGCACAACATGTGCAAGCTTTTCCAATGAACCCAGGTGGAGATGCGTTGCGGCTTGCGAGGTGGTCCGCATCGATAGGGCAAGCGAGCCAAGCAATACCAGCACCATGACTTTCTGCCAGTGGGAGAGAAAGAATGCCTCGTGGTTGCGACGATATCTGTACAGAAAAACAACAACCTATCCAAATGCTACCTTAACAACTGCCCATTTGACCACAGTATGAAGGCAGGGTATATATAGTTTGACAGTCCTTTCTCCGGCACCAAGCATCCGCCCATCCGCAACACCGAGCACGCCGAGAAATCATTGTACATTAAGCGCCTTCGCCATCTCATCCATCCTTACGCCTTCCACCCACTAGCGTGGCCCTGATAAGCCGTAGGATACGCAGTACTCGAAAACGCGCCGTGATCTATCAAGACAGCAAAGCCGCTCGCTACTCAATTGGACTTCGATCAGATCATTCCTCCAGACGTGCTGACAGCCTGCCCTTGACTCTGACCACCATGCTGCTGCCGCACCTCTCCCCTACTCTCCGCCCGACTCTCTCCCCTAACCGTCCCATCAGAAGTAGTAGGCCTACTAGCATCCTCCTCGCCCTCACTCCCAAGATCCAACCCCCGTCTCCAATTCGCCAACCCGCCATAATCCCCACTCATAGTATTAGCCGTACTAGGCGTCACGCTCGCATGCGCACGCTCATGCCCTTCTGACTCGTTACTCCTCGCACGTCCCAGTCCCTCCATTTCCCCCCCTACCGAAGAAGCTCCCGGCGATCGATCCTGGAAGTGGAACTTATCATTGTCAGACAACCGGTAAGTCTTATTCGTAGTCTCCCAATGGCTCCGCAGCGCATCGAGTTCACTAGCCAAAGAATCAAGAGCCATGGAATTCCTTCCGTCTTCGCCGCCGCCTGCGGAGGTGGGTGCGTCTTGGGAGTAAGTACTCTCGCCCGCGTCGGAGACATTGCGGCTGTGTCCTCGGCTCATGCCGTCGGTGGGACCGCCGCCGGCGTGATTGGCCGTGGACTCGCTGCCACCGCTGAGGTTGCGTTGGTGAAAGGACGAGAGACCGTTCATAGTCGGCGTAGCCTCGCTCATGCGGGATTGGCGGCGGTAATTGTCCACGCTATGCTCGACCTGATCGAGGAGGAGCTGGACTTTGTTCTCTGCGTCCTTTGCCCTCTCCTCAAGCAAAGAATTCTCCTTCTGCAACTGCTCGATATCCCCCCTCGTCTGCGTGTGCGTCGCCTGCAAAGTCGAGAAATCCGCCTGAGATGTCGCGTGTTGGGTCCTAGTCTGCTCAAGCTGCTGCTCCGTGCTCTGCAACCTCTGCTGCATCTCACCCAGCCTGCCCTCCAGATCACTAACACTACTCTTCAACTCCGCCTGACTCCCCTCAACCTCCTTCCTCATCTTCTCCCTCTCCTCTTCCCAATCAGCACCTCCATCCTCTTTCCCCATCTTCTCCGTCTTCTTCCTCAAGTCCCCATTCTCGTTCTTCACCCTCTGGAGCTCTTGCTTCATCTTACTAAGCATCTTCTCCGTGCCGCGCAGGTACTTAACAGCAGCTTGATGGTCATTATCGAGCGCGGTGAGCTTCTCCTCATACTCCCGCTTCATCTTCTCGTCGCGCTCGGAGACTTCCTCGAACTGGTTCTTCATTTCGTCGTGAGACTTCAAACTCGCCTCGAGTTGCTGCTCCAACTCCTTCACACGATGCAGGTCCGGCGTGGAGAATCGGGAGAGGCTATTCGGCGAGTCCAGCGCCCTGCTCCTCCGGACTTCCGACGGGTTGATTCCACGCTCGCCCAGGATGTCCTTCAAGCTCGAGTGCTGCACAGCCAAAGCGTTAGTCTCAAGCATCTGCCCCTGCAACCTCTGCTCCAAATCTCCCTTTTCGCTCTCCAAACTCTGCTTCTCCTTCATCGCAGCCTGCAATTGCTTCCGAATGCCCAGACCTTCTCTACTAGCCTGCTCTTGATAAGCTTCCAGCCCAGCAATCCGCTCCTCCGCAGATCTTAACTTCTGCGAAGCAGCATCAGCAGCAGCCTGATTCTGCCTTACCATAGCATTAGCCTCCTCAACCTGCTGCTGCAGTATCGTCACCCGCTCATCAGAAGCGACCGAAGGATCCACACCCCGATCCGAAACCTTGCCCAGCCCAGCAAGCACAGCTTCCCGATGCGTCTTAGCCTCCGCAGCATGCTGATCGCTCATCTCCTCAGCATCCCTCAACCTCCGACTCGTGCCTTCCAACTCCGCAGTCCGATCCTCATGATCCTTCCTCAGCTGCCTAAGCTTCTGCTCCAGCTCATCGCGTCCCTCCCTCTCCTCCCCAAGTTTCCGCTCCAACACATCAGACTTCTGCGCAGACGCCGTCACCGCTTCCCTTAGCGTCGCCAAAATCCCAACATGGTTCTCGCTCTCCCCCCTCAACCTCTCCAAATGCCCGCTCAACTCATCCTTATCAACCGCAAGGATCTTATGCTGCGCGCTGATATCCGCATGGCTCGCCGAGAGATCCCTATGCTGACTCTGCACCTCATGCAACTCACTCCTCAACCCCTCCAACTCCCCACCCTGCGCCTGCCTCTGCGCCTCCAACTCCTGCACCCTCTTCTGCGCCGACTCAGCAGTCTCTTCCGCAAGCTCTCTCGCGCGTCTCTCAGAATCGATCTGCGCCTGTAATGCCTCCATCTTCCTCTGCAACTCCCCATGCGCGCCAAGTGAACTTGTCAACTTCCTCTGAAGCTCATTACTCCGCTCCACATCCGGCGTCCCCATCCCTCCCCTCCCGTCAGCACCCCCGGTCCCAGTCCCAGCCAACCTCGCCTTAGCAAACACAGCCTCATGAACAGCATTATCCCTCTGCCTCTCCATCTCCGCAATCCGCTCCGCCGCGTTCCTACTCTGCTGATCAATCGTCTCCTGTACCCTCGCAAGCTCCGCCCGCATCTTCAGCAAAGCCTCTATAAGCGGCTTATCGTCGTCCGCGAAGACATCCGCCGGTAGACCCCTCTCATCAAGAATAGGTGAGTCCCGCTCCGAAGGGTTGCGAGCATGGTATCCAGACTTCCTCGCCAGCGCAAGCTCAGAAGCGAACCATGCGTTCTTCGCCTTCGCGCTTTCTAAATCTTTGCTCAGGTCATCGTACTGCTGGCTCATTGCCGGAGAGCTGCCGATCCCAGAGTCCTGCGGCCCTTCAGCATCTTCATCGCGCAGTTGCCGCACCTTGGGCATTTGCTCCGGAGCATCAGCAATAGATTGACGAGGGGTATCAGAGTCAACGATGCGATCCATATCCTCCTGCCTCTTACTCCGTTGGCTTTGGCTTCTTGACTGAGTTCTATTCAGCCCGTCTGCCGACTGGTCTTGGGAGGGTTGATACGTCTCGGGCTTCTGGTACTGTCTTTGCTGCGGCCGCTGCGATTGTTGCTGTGATTGTGAAGCAGCGATGGGATCTTGCTCAGCGTCGTAGTACGGTGTCTCTGGCGGAGCGAAGCCAGGAGACAATGGCACTCGCGTCTCCATGCCATTGCCACGCAGAGTACTCGCCGGCGAATCTCGACCAGTTTGAGCAGCCATGAGATTGTTGTTCTCAAACCTCTGTGCCCTCTCAGCGTCATTCGCGGGACTCAAAGCTCGCTCGGGTGGTCTGGTCGGCTGTCTCGCAGCGGCTACACCGTTCACTCGTGGCTGCGCTGCTTGCTGACCAGGTGTTTGCGGAGGTGGACCAGTGGGTGCTGGAGAAGGCGCTTGCTGTTGTACGGGACCTCCAGCCATGCGCGGCAAGCGGGAAGCAGATTCGCTGCGCCCATTCTTTCCGGGCGGAGGCGATGCACCGAACGAGTCGCCAGAGTTCATACGTTGGCGTTCCATCAACTCCACCGGGGCCTGCTGCTGTATTTGCTGTTGACTCTGCTGCGGCGGACCCTGCCTTACCGCCTGACCAGGCGCAGCCAAAACTGGCGCTCCGCTTTTATCCCCACTCGGCCTTCTCGTCCCCTGAATCCTCTGATCCACAGGCGTCTGGCTCGCAGAATCAGGCGGATACCTAATCTTCCCAGTATCCAAAAAGTACGCCAAACCCAGCTCCACCGGGTCTCTCGGCGCTGAACTCGGCTCTCCCGCTAACACACAGATGGCTTTCCCGACAGTAGTCATAGAATGCCCGCTCCTAGGGGACGGACTAGGCCCCATGTTCTGAAAAGTATACCATCTGCGACTCGAGATGCGGAAAGCTGCCAGATCGCCCAAGTCATTGCCTTCTTCTGTTCGGCCGCCGAAAATGTACATCACGTCGCCCACTAAGGCTGCTGCGTGGCCTTCTCGCGGAGAGGGGATGTAGCCGATGCATTCGAGTTGGGTCCAGGAGTTCACTCGAGGGTCGTAGGACCAGACGTCGTTGAACCACCGCACACCGTCTGTGCCTCCGAATAGGTACAACCGCTCGCCCCAGCTCACTACGGTGTGGTTTGTTCGCGCCGGAGGGATCTGGCCATGCGGGGGTCCACCATCAATCGTGTTGGAGATGAGGATCTCCCATCTGTTGGTGGCTTGCTGAAGCGCATTCAAGTCGAAGGCCACCAAATCGTTGAAGAAGTAGCCTTCCACCTGACCTCCGAAGATGTATATCTTTGAACCGAGAATGTTCAGCGTATGGCCATACCGTCCCGGTGGCCGTGGGCCCGCTGGTAGCGCTCTCGACCATTGCTTCGTGGCTGCGAGGAAGTCAGTATCGCCTTGGGTCTCTCATACTATCGTCCCCTCACTAGCGGTACCACTCACAAGTGTTTAAGAGGTAGAGCGTATCATCCAACTGATCCCCCTCATCCATCTTAGTATCGCCTCCAAACACAATAAAAGCATTCCCCACCAGCAAACTCGCATGCCCTACCCTCGGTCCCGGGCCCTCACTAGTAGTAGCCACCGGATAGCAAGTCAGCGTCCCACTCCCGGGTGTGCCGTTCCCAGCTTCAACCATCCACAGGTCGCCTTTGACGGTACTACCGTTTATAAGGCCGCCCATGAGATATATGGAGCCGTCTTTTGAGCCTGTGGCGTTGACTGCGGCGCCGTAGCGGGGGAAAGGATTGGTGTGGGAGACGGTGAAGGTGAGGCGTTTTTGGGACCAAGGGTAGGGGTTTGGGTCTACGGAGGCGGAGGGAGCGGGTGGGGGGCGTGTGGATAGGGCGGATTGTTGGCGGAGCTGTGACTGAGTAGCGGATGGAGTTAGTATGTGGACTTCATGTGTGCCTTAATTACCTAGACATATTCCAGACTTCAGATGTAGGTATAGGTAGAGCATACCTGCGGATCCCTCTCCCTCAAACTCTTCTGCTCCGGACTCGGCGGCCCATTCCCTCTCATCCCCGGCGCCATTCCATTCCCATCCTGCAAAGGCCCATTAGGACCCGGTCCACGCATATAATCCTTCTGCGGCGGCGCGCTGTTACTCCTCGTATTCTCCGCCAAACTGTTCAAGCTATTATTCACGCTCCCCTGTTGATGCGGTGTAGGCGATCCAGGTTTCGACGTAGAACCGCTGCTGCCATTGACCAAGCCATTCATCGTCGGGATCTGGCTCTGTCCAGGCCCGCCATTGGAATCAGGCCCATCACTACTCCGTATCTGCCGCGAAGCCGGTGGGAGTCCCTGTGGTATCGCGCTGCCCTTTTTCGACGACTTGAAGAGGAAAGACATGGTCTATCGCCTATCTATCTGTCTCCCGCCGGTCGTCGTCGTCGTGTGTAAGTCGTGAACTGCGCCTCGGCGCGGAAAGGGCGGGAGCGCGCACAGCAAAAGCGAAGGTCGGCGGTATTCGTACAATCATGCGCGTCAAACAATGGCTTGCGTGTCGTTTCGTTTCGTGTCGTGTACGGTGTAATGGTGAAAGAGCGTCAATGGGCTCGCTGGAGATGCGGTGCGCAAAGCAACAGGAGGCTGGCCAGGAATTGGTCGTCCGCCCTGGTCGTCCCCGTCTTCCCGTCCCCGAAATCTCGACAGGGTATCCGGAGTTTGAGATACTTTCTCACCAACTCTCAAGTCTTTCTTCTCTTCTCTTTCTCACGACAACAACAACTTCTCAACAACGATATGGCATGATGGTACCTGTGAGATGGACGAGGGGGTCACCCAAAAAAGCCCGCAGATCCCCAATCTGGCCCTTCCACAAGATTGAGTGCAAGATGATAGGGGTGGCTCTAGCTTTCACATGATTCCTAACGTTCTCATTCGCTGCTCTTCATGGCGCTAGAAGGCCGCGAAGACAGACGCCACACCACAAAACCGGTCGCGGCCTCGTCTACTGCGCCCATTCGCCATGGGAAGTTGTTGCTCAGCTGGTGCGCTCTGCGAGACGGTACCCATCTTTGATACGGATGATGGGATCATGGAAAAGGTTTCTGGGAAATATTATGGGCATGGATCTTGAAACAGCGCCGTGCATTAGGGCGATCCTTCTTAGCCTCGCTTTTCGGCACCGGAGTGAAGTCTAATTGTTCTGTATACCATCTATAGAACCGTTTGATATACCGTGCTTTCTCCTCGGACAAGGCTCCGTTGATGTTCGTCGACGTGCAACGTCTTCATCATCTCCATCTGCTCCAGCTTGTGTAGATACGATAAGAGACAGAGAGAAAGAGAGAGAGAGAGAGAACTCGTGCAGCAGCTCCAGATACCAAGCACAGAGGGAGATGGGAAAGCTGAAATGGCATCGCATGCCGGTAGTTAAGATCGATGGTGGGCGGAAAGAATCCTTCTTCTGTGAGGGGGGTGGAAAAGTGGAGAGATGAAGTTTCCAATGTAGCGCTCCGGTTCATGGGCAGTGACTACAAGAGCGTGAGAGCAGGTGCTGCGTTAAGTCCTGAGATGGTGGTGTAGACCAAGACGTTCGCTCTTCAGCTTTTCGTACCGCGAAAAGTGCCTTCGCTGGAGCATTGTCTACGGCATGCATATGTCCTCCAGTTCCTCGCGATCAAGTATCTGTAGTCGAGGATGTTTGAGGGAAGAGGCAAGCACGAGACCAGAATTGAGAGTGAACAGAAAACCGGCAGTAGCCGACTAGCGTGCGGCGGCAAGGTCGATCCGCTGACCTACGCTTGAACGCTGCCGGCTCTCACATGCACACTTTCAAAGCAGCCTTATAGAGCTTCGCATACGCACACGCTCCGCCGTCGCATCTGTAGCTGTGCCTACCCCATGCAGACATAGTACGCAATCTGCCCATGTCTGCGCCTAAGCTTCAGAGCTTCAGCGCACGGCACCCACCTTAAAGATGGCGAGAGAGGCTACGAATGGCCTACAGCCGAATGGCGGCAACAACTATGCGGAACGATCAGCACAGCCAGTTATAGCTCCACTGGTACCTTCTGGAGTTCGAGAGGGACAGGGAGCTTTCACTGCAGGAGGAGGTCAGCCTTCACGCCCGAGCACGCACTCCTCGCATCACTCCTACACCAGCAATGGCAACCATGATAGCGACACGGAAGAGGATGACGAGGGCCTACAGCTCAAGCTCCATCAGCGCGCGGCCAATGGTGCACAGCAACGACGACTTCCGCTCTCACGTGCGCAGAGCGAGAAAGGGCGTGAGACACCGCGGAGGAGCACAGATGGAGGGAGTGAGGGAACAGACGATGATGGCAAGCCCATACGGATGCGGCACGGCTGGGAAGCCCAGCTGCAAGACCAAGAGCAAGCCACACTGCTAAGCCAGACATTTTTCATGTACTACGAGGACAAACGTCACGAGACCGCCGGTAACCCACCACCGGACTACGACCCAAAGACCATCGTCTCGGAGTGGAGGATGAAGGACCGGCTCAAAACAGTCTCCGCCATCCTAGCGATGTGTCTAAACGTCGGCGTCGACCCTCCAGACGTCATCAAAACGAACCCATGCGCGAGGCTGGAATGCTGGATCGACCCCATACCAAACGAGTCCACCAACGCCGCGGGCGGCCAGAGCAGCGCATCGAACAACACACTGATAGGGAAAACGCTTCAGTCCCAATACGAGAATCTCAGTCTCCGAACTAGGTATAAGGTCATATTAGATCCAACGATTGAGGAGCTGAAGCGGTATACTACTAGTCTTAGAAGGACAGCGCATTCCGAACGGTTACTTTTTCATTACAACGGCCATGGCGTCCCGAGACCTACGCAGTCGGGGGAGGTATGGTGTTTCAATCGGAGTTATACGCAGTATATCCCGATTGGACTGCAGGATCTCGGGGATTGGGTTGGTGGGCCAGGCGTGTGGGTTTGGGATTGCAGCAACTCGGGCGGGATCATTACGAACTTCTTGGATGGTGTCAAGAAGCGGAAGGATGCTGAGGTGGAAGCCGCGAAGAAGGCGGGCCAGCAGCAATCGCAACAGAGCAGTGCGCAAGGGCAGCCAGTGAGTCGGTGGGATGACTGCATTCATTTGGCTGCTTGCAAAGAGAACGAGACCTTGCCTACGAACCCGGATCTGCCGGCGGACATCTTTACGAGCTGTCTAACGACTCCCATCGCTATGGCCGTGCGGTTCTTCATTCTCACGAATCCTTTGCGGTCTCCGTTCCCAATGGCCGGTCCCTCGACACCAGCAGAGACCGCGCCGAACACGACTCCACCGCTCAACCCTCTGGATCTAGCTCGACTAATACCTGGTAGAGTCAGCGAGCGAAGAACACCTCTGGGCGAGCTTAATTGGATCTTCACAGCCATTACCGATACTATCGCATGGAACTGCCTACCGCCGGCACTATTTAAAAAGCTCTTCAGGCAGGACCTTATGGTGGCCGCGCTCTTCCGGAACTTCCTCCTGGCGCTTCGTGTGATGCGGAGGTTTGGCTGCCATCCACAATCTTATCCTCGTCTCGACGGCCTGGACGGCGCAGCATACGGAAACACCGGAGTAAGTGGCGTAGCAGCGATCGTAGGCCACCACCTCTGGGGCGCCTGGGACCAAGCAGTCGAAGGCGTGTTAGCTCAGGTAGGAGGCATGCTAGAGAAAGAACGCTTAGCCCGCGAAGCAGCTGGTCTACCCTCTGAGCCTGCAACCGCTGCGCCAGCTATTGGTGGTGGTGCACAAGACGCAGCCCAACCAAACGGTCAAGGGCAGGCTAATGCGCATCCTCAGCCGAATGGCCCACCGCAGCAACCCAACGGTATGGGCATGAGCCAGGAACTGGAGTACCAGCACTCCGACTTCTTCGCCGACCAGCTCTCAGCTTTCGAAGTCTACCTCTCCTCCGCACCCTCTTACACCACGCCGCTCTCGAAATCGAAAGCCAAGTCCCTGCCCAAACCCCCAGAACAACTGCCCATTGTGCTGCAAGTCCTGCTCTCCCAAGTTCATCGCCTCCGCGCCTTAATCCTTCTCAGCAAATTCCTGGACCTAGGACCCTGGGCCGTCAACCTCGCCCTCAGCATTGGCATCTTCCCTTACGTCCTTAAACTCTTGCAATCCCAAGCTCTAGAGTTGAAACCACCTATGGTATTCATCTGGGCCCGCATCCTCGCCGTAGACCAATCCTGCCAAAACGATCTCTTGAAGGATGCCGGGTACGCTTATTTCACCTCCATCCTCTGTGGAGGCACCAACGGCACTGGCATGCCTCTGGGCAACGTAAGCGAGCACAGAGCCATGTGTGCGTTCGTGATCGCGCAATTCTGCGGTGGTGCCGGGCCGGACGGGAATGGAAGTGGAGGTGCTTTTAGGCAGGCACAGCAGGCGGTTATGGAGAGTTGTCCGGAGATTGTTGAGGGGTGCTTGCAACACCTCTTGGACATGGAAAACCCTCTTCTTCGCCAATGGAGTCTACTCTGCCTCGGTAATCTGTGGAGGAACTTCGAGCCCGCGAAGAAAGTCGGCCTGGCTTGCGCGGCTCAGGGTCGCCTTTGCGATCGGAGTCATGACCCTGTGCCAGAAGTCAGGGCTGCTTGTCTCGATGCTTTGGCTTCTTTTGTCGGAACTGGCACGGGAGAGCCGATAGAGGCGGGGGTGAGGTTTGAGGAGGAGGCGTTGGCTAGTGTGGTTAGTAGTATGGGGATGGATGGCTCTATCATGGTGCGCAAGGAGTTGACGAGCTTTTACTCGGTGTTTGTTAAGAAGTATGAGCCAAGGTTTATTGTGGCGGCTTGGGAGCAGTTGCTTGAGGAGAGGGATAAGAGGAGTGGCAAAGAAGAGGACAACGAGGAGGGTGTAGGGCACGGTGAGGGTGCTGATGGAGAGGGAAGGGTGGAGCATGGGAATGGTGTTAATGGGCTTGCCGGGCCCAGGGCGGGACATCAGAGGAGTGTGTCTTTTACGACGCAGGCGAGCACGCTGACGAATGGGAGTGAAGAGCGGAATGTTAAGCCTTCGCGGACGCTTTCTAAGAAGACGATCTATCGGGCTATATGGCGGCAGGTTCTTTCCATGTCTGCGGACCCGCATCCGGAGGTCGCACGTAATGCCTCCATAGTGGTGGACCATGTCATCAATGCCCTCCTGGACAGCCAGCTTGGCGACTATGCGAACAAGGTCCTCGACGAGCTTATAATACAAGGCTTGCGAAAGGACCAAGCCGCTCTCTCAAACATCGACGGACTTTCCCGCAGCCAACGTCCTCAGACACCACCCTCTCCGGCAGCGAGTACAGCTAGCAAGCATCCGGATGGTTACTTCGGCCTCTCCCGCACGGCTTCCGTTGCAAACGTCATGAAGAATATCTTCGGCATGAAGACACCCACGGCAAATGACCCGCCGCCTAGTCCATCGAGGAGCCATCGCAATAGTATTGTCGGTGGTGGCTCATTGCCGTATAGGAGCAGGCCCCTCACGCCTGGAGACGCAGCAATGTTACCCCCAGACGCTTTGGACCAGATCGCTGGGCCTCCGCATCAGTCGAGAGCGCCTGTTCCACCAAGTCCGCATTTCGTGCCGAGAGATGTGTCGAGGATCCCGGAGATACCGCTAAGAACAAACTTCTACACCTGGTCCTCCTCCTACTTCCGCGAGCCGCAAATGCGTCCCTCCGAAGCCGACGAGCCCGGCTCACTCGACTATAACGAGAGGCTGTGGAGGCGCAACCGCAACGACAAGATCATCGCTTCTACACAGCCGCTTAAGGAAGCCGCTGGGAGTCAGGGCTGGGACAAACCTTGCGGGTATTTCGGCATCGGGGCCGCGCCGGTGAAGATGGTGTTTCATCAGTTTGAGAACCATCTCGTTACGTCAGATGATAGGGATAGCATAGCGGTGTGGGATTGGGAGAGGCAAGAGCAGATTGCGAGGTTCTCGAATGGGAATCCGAATGGGAGTCGAGTGACGGAGTTGAGGTTCATTAATGAGGATGATCAGGCTATGCTTATGACTGGGTCTAGTGATGGGGTGATTAAGATTTTCAGGAATTACGATGATGGGAAGAGGGTGGAGCTGGCGAGCTCTTTTAGGGCGCTGAGCGATTTGGTGGCGAGCGATCAGCAGAGTGCGGGGTTGGTTTTTGACTGGCAGCAGGGGCAGGGGAGGATTTTGGTGGCGGGGGATGATAGGACTATCAGGGTGTGGCAGGCGGGGCATGAGCTGTGTATTGCGGATATTCCTGCTCGCTCTGGGTCGTGCATTACGAGTTTGACTTCCGATCAGGTCGAAGGTAATGTCTTCGTTGCTGGCTTTGGGAACGGCTCGGTGCGCGCTTACGACCAGAGATTGAGTTCGAGGGATAGTATGATCATGGACTGGGTGGACCGTAAGACCGACCATCGCTCTTGGATCGTTGGCGTGCATCTCCAGCGCGGCGGCATGCGGGAGCTCATCTCCGCCGAGTCGAACGGTGGGGTACGACTTTGGGATATCCGCATGCGCAAGGCGGTCGACAGGCTTGAGGGGAAGAAAGACCCTCGCAATTTGCGCACACTGGCCGTGCATGAGCACGCTCCTGTCTTCGCGACTGGTGGTGCGGACCACCATATCCGCGTCTACAATACCAGCGAGCTCAAGCAATTGTCCAAATTCGAGCCCTATATGTCTTACCTGCGCACCACCATGGGACCGAGACATGCGCCCATCACGGCGACGGCGTTTCATCCGCACCGCATGATGATGGCTTGTGGGGCTATCAACGATGGGCATGTTAATCTTTTCAAGTGTGAAGCGGTGGCGGAGGCTAAGGGGGAAGGGGTGGTCGAGGAGTGGCGTGGGTAGGCTCCCGCTAATCATAAGGCTGTTGAGGCTGTTGGGTCGTTGCTGTTTTGATTGAGCATTTTTGCGAGGGGTGATGTGGGATTAGCAGGGCGCTTGTGGGTGGTCTATTTGGGGGTGAGGGGGCGCTTTTTGTTGCGAATACTTAGTGGGCGCATTCGGTATAGTAGGTTGGAGGTGGAAAGGTGCTCGTTATGCTCAAGCGTTAGCGAGCGTAGATACTGTGTAGAGTCGTAAGTGTTTCTTGTAGGGCGAGCTTCGCTTGATAGGACTTGTTGTGAGAGAAGCTTGGGGAAGTCCACCTCAAGGTCTGTTTCGCTTCTCTGTATACTACATACCTTATGCATAGATCACGTTACAAGTTGAATATATGCAATGTGCTTCATTATCCTCTCGAGAATACGTAAGACTTCTGTTGGACGTAAAAGCGAGAATGTTGAGACATGCCAATCGATTTTGCCACCTTCCCCCACCTTGCGTGAATGTAGACATCGCTCATCCAACACTACATCTGCATCTTCCGGCAAACACATCTGCATCTTCCGGCGAACAACGAAGTGTATGAACCTACAATGTGGGTTGTTACTGGTCGCGACAGCGTTTACATCAATCTGCCAACAGACGAGGAACTGAAGCAAGCCGAGCTCGCCATGGCGCCTTTCCAGCTTCTGCAGCAGCTACCCGAGGAGCTACTGCAGGATGTTCTTGAGCGGCTGGACCACCTCAGCCTTACACAGCTCGGCCTGGCATCGCGATGGTGCTACAAGGCTGCCACGCCTTTGACGTGGAGGGAGGTTACACTGAAGGATTGCGCCACGCAGTATGAGGATGGGTTGGATCAGCACGATGACACGCCGTTGATTAAAGTACTGTTGGTATTGGCTAGGTACGTCTACACGTCAGTCATGCAATCGTTGCTATCGCGCGTGTCCGGGAGTACCGCTCGAATGCACTTGCCCTCGCAATGACATCGAGATGTTCTTACCCAAACCCTAACCCTAAACATCGTCAACGATGACAGAGAGCAGTACAACGACCACGAGAGCTTAGAGCCTGTCCCGCTAACACTGCACCAGGAAACCGCACATCGCATCATGCGTCCAGATACTGACGCACCGCTGCCATCTCCCACCCCCAGCCATCTTCCACGAGCTACCACGGCAGACCTTCAGTTCACAGACATTGTCCACAGATCCACGAACCATCGCGCTTGTCAAGATCGCAGCGGAGCACATGACCAAGCTGAACACGTTGCGCATCATCTTTGGCCATCCAAACCTCAACGATGCTCTGCTGAGATGCTTCTTTGACAGGCACAGACAAAAGACCACACCAGTCAGGAGGCTGTGGCTGGAGAACTGCCGCATCAGTGCTGGCTGTAACTTGTCGATCGATTACCATCCGCATGATCTGCCGTTTGAACTGGACTTTGGCGGACTAGAAAGCATCCGTTTGCGACGACTGCCGTTACGACCAGGTCAACGGCGACGGCCTGGAGCCCCTATATACCAGTCTACACACGCTCGCACAGGCCCAGATGGAGCTCATCCTGTCTTGCAGGACGGATCGGGCGGGATCTATAGTGCCACAGTCAACAGGCTAAACCTCGAGCAGGGCGCTGAGGCAAAGCATCACGAATGGCTTATCACTGGGCAGGAGGGTGCCAGTGTAGAAGAGAAGGAGCCACGGAACCCGATCTCACCGCTTGAACGCCTCTTCGAATGGCCACACCGATACGATGACCGCTTGTATGACAAGCTGTCTCACTTATTCGAACCTAGCGCGGAGCCTTTGCAAGATTCCAACAACGTCAACGCAAACCGCAAGCGGGCGCAATTTGCCTATCGCGGATCCCAGCTCGATCCACTGGAATTAGAGCAAGGGAGTCAGCCGATGGAGTGGAAGCTGGCTCAACGGGAGAAGCTACCTTCAACCACTGTGGCGCTGAACCTCTTTGCCAGCGCGAGCCAGACATTGACTTCGTTGACATTGGATTGGGTCTTCATGACTCCGCTTAGTCCGGGCGTCACGAGCGATGCACGAACATGGGTCCGGACCTACATCGATCTCTTTAGTCTTCGTTTCCCGCACCTGAGAGCCTTCCAGCTGCGCAACGCTGTCACGCACGATACGACTCTGCCATATGGGCTGTACCTGCTGGATCGTGCGGATGTTCGGGTACCGCCTGAACACGGCGAGGCGCGAGACGACTGGGATATGGATGAGCCAATGAAGACAAGGCTCGACACAGCATGTCTTAGCTTCCTGGAAGCTCATCAGAACCTGCAGTGCTTGGGCTGGCCTTTGGATCACTTCTTCAGCGAACACCGTCGATCGCCCGAGATTGTCAGACGAGTTGAGGCAGTGATTGAGAATCTTAGTCGCACCTTGGTCGATCTCCGCGTTGATGGCCTCTACACAGGTAGTGGTGAGCCGCACACCGAAAGCGTGGTATCTCCGAATCAAGGCATGCGAGAGCGTAGGCGGAGGTTCATCGAAGACTTCGCATCCAAGATGACAAAGGTGGAGAGCATCAAGATCGAAGGCGGCATTCCGCGTGACGAGCGACGGGAGATCACACGAGCCTTGTATGCTTGCCCGTTGAAGAAGATCGTCATGATCGGCGTCAGCTGTCCGCTGGGTAACACTTGGGGAGCAGAAGGCCGCGACCTGACGGACCCTATCGATCGAGAAGAAGTCGAGGGTCTGGTAGCGGAGGACAAAGATGCGATATGGAAGTACGGCCCGATGAAGCCCGAACCACCGCCATCCGGATACCAATTCGAAGCGCAATACGGCTGGGCGGCTACTGCTCCTATCCTGAGCACTGTCGCATCCTTCCACGCCAACACAGTCGAAGAGCTCAAATTCTGCGGCTACAAGGGTGCACCGGTACTGCTCTCGCCTACGCCGGTGACGACGCCGATGCTGAGCGCGCTGAAGCACTTCCACAACCTCCGGTCTCTGATCATGAGCTTGTGGCTGGGTACTCACTTTGAAGGCTCAGATCGAGATGCGGACGTCATCTCATATTGGCTCAACGTCCGCTCTCCAGCTTCGACAGCTTTGGTACGTCTTACCGATGATGAGCCCGAGGGCTGGGAGAAGGAGCTGAGGACGAAGTTTGCTCCTAATGCATTGGCTTGGCGGGTCACGAACTTTCTTGGGCCTCTCTTGAGCGAAGAGGCAAAGTCTAGGAAGGGAGGCGTGCATGTGCGGGCCAGCTTCTGCATTGGTGAGTGGGGTGGCATCTTCGATTTAGATTTGAGTATCGGGAAAGGTTCGGTGGGTAGTGATATCTGTCTGAGTTACAATGGGCCAAGGGAGGAGTTGGAGCCTGAGAGACGGAGGAGTAAGCTGGATAACAGGAGATGGTTTTGAAGGTGCTTGCAGCTTGGCAATGGTGTTGTGCTGAGTCTTGGTCTTCTGGCGCGGAGACAATCAGATTACTGCTATCGAAGCGATCAATGTACTAATCGCAAGTGTCGCAGTGAAAGCACATGGCGCAATCCTGTGTGAGGTTCAAATGTGATTGCTGATCCTCGATGTCGTGCTCTTCCTTCCTATGGTGCTCATCGAGTCTTGGTATGGCGCCATCGAAGCTGCTGAGGAATGACCTGAGTGTACATATACCTGCCAGTGCCCGTCTCAACTGATGTGGTGTAACACCTCCGTACCATTCCGTAATGAATTGGCAATGATCAAACCACAGCAGACCACGTCCTCCTACCTCCACGCCCTGCTAGCAGCAGCCTACGCAGGCCTGCCTCGAGTCTGCCAGGAGCTGCAGTCCTGCTGTCACCTGTGAGCTCTCCTCCGGCTGACGCGGCTGCCTCGCGACCCTTTCATCCGGATCAGTACTCTCGAGACCCTCAACAGCAGCAACGCATGCCCAGCCGTGCCTAGGATACTCCAGATCAAGAGATTGTAGGACCTGTCGACAAGAAACCCTCTCACATGTTTGTTGATGGTGGAGCTTGACTTCAGCACGTCAGCTTTGCCCGAAGCTCTAACGGTGCTAAGGTGCTTTGGCCGCTTCCCTCTTGCCCAAAGAGGCCTATGTGGGTCACGCTGTGGAGACGGATAAACCCTTAGCGATGCTAGCTTCGGAGCAAGAGACGCCACAAGATATGCGAACCTTGCCACTCCCACCGCAGGTTCTCCATCCTCGACATTCGTTTGGCTACTTCTCTGGCTATCGATGCAGCAGCTCACGATCCATGCTGCGAAACAAGCTATCGCTGCGCCTGGTGCAGCGGCTCACTATGGCAGAGCCGGCACAGCCTTGGATATGCGGAGGGGTGGGGTGACTTCGTACGCATTGTGGAGGAAGGAGCTGATGAGCATGCGCAATGGGCGGCAGGCGATATGTAGGAGGGCATTCACTGCTGCTCGAGCTGCCGCTCCCACTGCTCCTTCCTCCTCCTTGATCACTGGTAGGAGAGATCTGGCTATGTCTGCTTCTTCCTCCAGAAACAACAACAACATCCGTAGAGCGACTACGATGTCGGGACCGTATGGGACTTACAGCGAGTACGAGGCCATTGTTATCGGCGCAGGACCGGCTGGGGTGACCTGCGTTGGCAACTTGCTGGAGAGAAAGGTCGCTCCGATTCTGTGGGTCGACCATGAATTCAACGGCGGAAGGGTGAACAAGAAGTATCGCGAGGTCCCCTCGAATACCAAGGTTAAACTCTTCATCGACTTCGCAACGGCGGTAGCGCCTTTCAGGAAGATCGTCAGCGGTACTCCCTCACGCTCTCGCTGGGAGGAGCCTTCCGAGAGCGACGGAGTGACCGTCAGTGGCAAGCCTGACAAGCTCCAGAGATTGAGAGAGTTGCCTCAGGAGACTGGGTGCGATCTCAGCCATGCTGCAGACATGATAGTGATGCTTACCGATGGCTTGAAGAGGACGCCGGGCATCATCACGCAGAAAGGCAATGTAGCGGAGGCGGAGCTCGACGAGGAGGCTTCGAAATGGACTGTTCGCCTAGATGGTGGCCAGTCCGAGACAGACATCAAGACCGCGAAAGCAAAGCGTCTAATCGTCTGCACCGGCTCCTCCCCAACTTCCGCACCACTCCCAGGCAAAGTCGAACAATATCCTCAACTAGACCTTGACAACGCCCTCTCCCCTACCCTCCTGACCCAAATGCTTACCCCTCTCGGCCCAACAACAGTCTCCGTCATCGGCGCCTCTCACTCCGCGATCCTGGTCCTGAGGAACCTCTATAACCTCGCCTCCTCCACAAAACCCAACCTCAAGATCCGCTGGCTAACACGTCATGCGCTCCGTTACGCCGAATTCATGGATGGCTGGATCTTGCGGGACAACACCGGACTCAAAGGCGAAGTCGCTACGTGGGCGAAACAGAATTTGGAGCCTGAGGTGTTTGAGCAGAGCGATGTGAGCAAGTACATCGACGCCATCTCCTATGAGAAGGGTGCCGAACCGGAGGTTTTTGAGCAGCATCTGCCGGGCTCGAATTATGTGTGCCAAGCTATTGGTTACACGAGGGACCCGCTTCCGGCTATGAAGACAAGTACTGGGAAGACTATTGAGCCTTACTACGACCACGAGAGAGGATGCTTCAACTATGTGAAGGAGAGCGATTGTGGGTCTATTGGCGATCTGGCCCGGTTGCCAGGCATGTATGGCGCTGGGATTGCTTGGCCGGAGAGGGTGAAGGACCCATACGGCAACGTGGAGTATGCGGTGGGCTTCTTCAAATTCATGAAGTATGTCAAGAGAGTGTCTCCTGAGTGGAACTAGACGTTTAGATGCATAGAGCGGATGGCGTTGGCTGGAGCTGTGTTTTTGTGCATAGCAGTAATGGGATGAATGATGAATCTTCACCGCAATTGTCACACTTCTCATCAAGATGAATCGTCTCTGAGACTGTGAATTCGCTGCTGGTACCATGCTCTGGCAGCTCTTGCCTCGTTGGAGGTTGCTTCTTCCTCGTCCCTTGCCATAGTACTCGCTGCTGCTGCCGTGCCTCAGGCAGACCAGATCTCCCAAGAACGACCCACATGGGGAATGTGCGGGGAAGGGGAAGGTTAAACAGCTCCTGGAGAAACAGCTCCTGGCTGCATCGGAGGTACCCAAGTAGCTACAAGAAGAGGAGGTACCTTGGGCGCAGACTGTGACTGACTTGCTGGACTGACCTGGATCACACGACCCGCGACCAAAGCCGTGAATACGACCGACGCTTCCCGCGGACTCGTAGCAGCGCGTGACGTTGCTATACAAACATTCCACACAAAGCTCAAGGAGAGCTCACCACACCCACACCCGCCCTACTCGCCAGCTACATACGCAACGATGCTTCCTCGGCGCTTCGCAGCTCGCTTGAGCAGCAGCACCGCAACACCCACCACGACCTTCGTACGCCCCTTCTCCAGCACACCATGCCACAAGAAGACACCCGCCCTCTCCGACATCCCGCCAGATCAGCGCGAGACCTGGGATGCCAAACAAAAGGATTTCCGCGACAACCTGGCCGAGGCGACCCGCAAGAAGAAAGAACAAGAACGTCAGTCAGCTCAGTCTCAGTCTTCAGCGTCCCAAGCTACCGCTAAGTCCTCTTCTGCTTCTACTGCTTCTTCTATCCCCGAGTACCTTGACAAAGCAGGCCTAGGCTCACTCTCCAATTCTGCAGGCGAAGCCCAGCGCAAGCAAGACCCCAA
>JAKLLW010000976.1:0-20555 GCA_022814695.1 Neocatenulostroma microsporum | reverse complement strand
GGCGACGGCGGAGCGAGGACGGATACCGAGGTCCCGGAGTGCCCGCCAGAAAGCGATGAGTGGGCAGTCAGTACGAACAACTTGCCGGTTATCCCCGAGGGAGCGGTGCAGTACATTCGACGGGGTGCGGGTACGGGGCCGGGTTTGGGGTCTGAGAGCAGTCAGTGGGCGGGCACGCCGAGTGAGACCGAGCCGGATTTGAGTAACGGTGTCACGGAGAGTGAGGACGTTGAGGCCACCAGCACCAGCAACGACGATGACAGTGACAGCACAAGCACAAGCAGCAGTGGATCGAGCAGCAGCACTTCTAGCAGCGGCTCCAGCTCCAGCTCCACGACCGAGGAAGACTCTAGCAGTAGCGATAACACTAGTGCGGCGACGGCTGTCACTGTTGGCACTTTGAGTGCCTTCGTTGGCTTGGCTGCTGCTTTGGCGCTTGTCTAGAGGAAAGCATGGATTGAGTTTTATGTTGATAGGTTGCAGTTCTGTAGAGTAGCGTGCATGTACACTATATAGACGTAGAACCACACCTTCGAAGAAGCATAATGCTCGACTACCCAGAAATCGTTCTTCACTTTGGCCGTTTGGGCGTCTTCTTGAAGGCATGTGTGAGGACGCTGCTTTACCACGTCTTTCCGAAGCTCAAACGAGCTAGTACGCTGGAAAGATGCTGAACGCACTCATTGCATTGCTTCCACCGAGGCAAAGCTACGGCGCTATCACAGACACGCTGCCATCTCCCCTGTATTGCGCTCTTGCGGCCCCCATGAGCTCCTTCCACGCCCACTCATCTTCAGGCGCAGCTTGACACCCATTGCGGAGCATGCCGTAGTAGCATTGGAAGCAAGCTTCGGGTGTCTTCCAAGTCTTAGACTGATAGTTAGGATTCACGTCTCTGAGATCGGCAGACGACAGCACTGCCATTGTCTCACTATCGGCACGCAAGGCTGCGAGATGAAGCACATTGCAGTGCATCGTCTGTTCGACACCATCAGCCCGTGCGCCATGGTCAATCAGCACTCGCAGGAAACTCGAGGCGCCGAAAACTACAGCTATCTGGAGCGCAGTATAGCCTTCTTATCTTTGGCGTCGATGGTGCAACCTGCAGCAAGCACGACTTTCGCTAACTCCGCACTATTCTTTTGCGCAGCACAGTGAAGCACTGAGCGGCCGCGGTTGTTGCAATGCCGCAGATTTGCTCCATGCTCCCAGAGTAAGCGCATTGTCTCTGGCTTGGCGAGGGCAGACGCAGGCGTACTACCGTAGCAACTGACGGTGTTGACATCGCTCCCGGCAGTCAGAAGCGCGCTCGAAACGCCAACATCGGCGTTGGCCCAGCAAGCGTGATGCAAAGCAGTCATGCGCGCATTGTCTCCAGCGGTAATGCTGGCGCCAAAGCTAAGAAGAAGGTCGATGGCGTCTGCGTCATTGCGCCGGCATGCCCAGTGGAGAGGCGTCATTCCAGGTCGATCTGGGTGGTCAAGCGCTGCGAGATTCTGCCGTACAGCCTTCACGAGAGTGGTCGAGACGGTACCGATCAACGCTTGATGGATGGCGGAAGGTCCTAGAAAGTCTGCTGTTGTGTCCATATCTATCGCAAATGCTTGAGCCTTACTCCGGTCCCAGCCAAAGCTTTGCATCGCCACGGCAGAAGCAGAGGCGCCGTTGTTTGCTTTCGTATTTGCGTCCGCGCCGATATTCTGCAAAAAGCGATACAAGTCAGGCTGGTTGAACTCCGCAGCGTGCTTCAAGTGGGCATCGTGGTCAGCATACAATTATACTTGAGTTTGCGGGTCGATCTAGCTTACGTGAAGCATGCTGCAACCGTTCCCGTCTACAATGTGGGGCGAGAGTGTCCGTGAAGAGAATTGGCGTTGGAGATACGCAGTGTCTGCTCGTGTCACCGCGGCCCATACATAATCGCTATCCGGTACCACGAGTGGTATTCGCAACGTCCAACAGCCACCTAGGCCTCTAAGGTCATCAGCTAGGCTGCTCATGATAAGTGCTCTAGCTGCGACCCAAGCTGGGAAGTGATTTGTGAAACCCGAGTCAGCCGTAGTGGCGGATCTATGTCAGTTTTTGTAGTCGCATGGGGTCGAATACATCATGCTCTTGCCGGCGTAAGAGACAATCATAGTCCCAGCAACACTAGACAGCCACCGTGGCGAGCGAATGTGATTTCGTGTATGGCATTGGCATGGACAAAAGCGTGGACATGATGCGGCTGAGACAAAGGGCGTGATGCTCAGGAGCGAGTATTCATCCGTAGATACGGGAGGCTGTTTTGTCACGCCCGACTTGAATTGGTTGTAAGAGGGTACATCGACGGGCTCAGCAGCTGTGGGATGCTGTCTCACAGAGATATGGTGGACCGGTCGCTGTGAGGATGCTGGCTCTTTGGTCTGCCCACGAGACACTTCAGTCGTTTGACCCTACTGGAGACGGTATAGACTTACTCAAGTAGTAGGGCGCAATTTAATGCTGTCAGCGCTGTGTGCAGGTTGCTTCTCGTATCCATTATGCTTTGTCTCAGCCTCGTGATGTCGGGACCGCCCCTTAGCCAAGCGAGCCGTGACACCTCTGGCAACCCATCTGGTCGTAATACCTCGTTACATCTCAGCTGATACTGTGTGAGGTTGTCAAGCTCTTGTATATAATGTTTGACAGGCTGTAGCAGGACTCGGAGCTCGACATCGAAGTCATGCAGAGAGACAACATCTCCGAGGTTCAACAACCCGGCATTAACGATCCTGAGTAAGCTGCGAAGTGCGGTCACTTCTTCCAAGAGCAGAGCGAGCTCTCGAGGAGCCTTGCGGAGTGCTATGAGCTTGTGGACTCCTTTGGCCGAGACTGTCAAGGCGCCAAGTACGGAGATGGTGCTTGCGATGGCTGACAATGGGTCCATTACTTGCGCAAAGGGTAAAGAAGTCTACGAGACATAAGACGAAAAGAATGGTGAGGTTCGTAGGAATGGTGTTGCCAGCATTCTATCTTACCTGCTCGTGGCGTCAAGCTCCGGGGCGCAGTCGCATGCAATGCCCCGCTGTCGTGGTACGACTAGAAGAGGCGGCCTCATTCTCGTTGTCTACGCTAAGGCTAGGGGGCCGAAGGAAGGCTGCTGTTGGCTGGCACTCAGACCTTACGTGGCGTGGCAAGTCCATGGATCCTTTACGGTGGTCTTGGGGCTGGACGCTTGTGAATTTCTGCGCTTGAGCGCTAGAGAATGGTCCATGTTACCATGATCGACCACGATGCGCGCATCGGGGGGCTCAATTTCAGTGAGATGTTGCGAGCTGCGATGGGATGTGACGTCCAAACAGAGGCCGACGCTTGAATTGGCGCCACGTTGGCTTCAATCGCAGGTCTCGTACGCAGCCTTGTGACTTGCTGTGCACGTTAGAACGTGGTATAGCCATGGTGCTTACAGCTCGGTCGTTCAAGAAGGAGAAGGAAAGGCCTTGGGTCAAATCAGGTCATCAACCATGAGGGTCTCAAGACGGGGTTTGTGACTGTGAGGTTGTCGGACGAGATGGTCCAGCTGTTGCCTCTTGCCGGCCTGAGGTAGAATACCTAGGTAGGATGCGTTGCGGGTCACTGAATAAGGATCAAGCGGTCTGGTTGATGAAGGAGAGTCGACCAAAAGGGACGACCTCGTTGGCGCTCGGCCCGGCAGATCCCATCCCATCACCCCTCAATCCGAACCCTCGACCGAGCCATTGGCCCCACTAGTACCGAATACCGCACTTTGTTGATTCTCCAGCTCCAGGTACACTCTCATCCCTCTCACTTCAGCCTTGCAATCATGGCACTGACACTCTTTTCTAGGCGGGCGGCCGCTCGCTCAATATCATACACTGGTGTACGATCGTTCAGCACACCCGTCAACGACAGCTTCTCACCCGTCACTCCCTCGACTCCTCCTCCACCGCCAGAAGAAGATGTTAGCAGTACTCTACGGAGTGCCGTCTATGCGAGGGGCCCACGGTATGACTGGACACGCGATGAGATTCGGGAGCTATACAACACGCCGCTCATGGAGTTGGCTTTTCAATCCGTACGTCTATCAACGCCCGCCTCAAAGCAACCGTTGACTCATTATACAATGCAGGGCACTCTCCATCGTCGTTTCCACCGCCCATCGGCAATCCAAATGTGTACGCTCATGAACATCAAAACCGGTGGCTGCAGCGAAGATTGCTCCTACTGCGCCCAGTCCAGCCGCTACAACACCGGCCTCCAAGCCACCAAGATGTCGCCCGTCGACTCCGTGCTGGAAGCAGCACGCATAGCCAAATCGAACGGCAGCACGAGGTTCTGTATGGGAGCCGCTTGGAGAGACATGCGCGGCCGCAAGACCAGCCTCAAGAACGTCAAGCAAATGGTTGAGGGGATCAGAGGAATGGACATGGAAGTCTGCGTCACTCTCGGCATGATCGACCAAAACCAAGCCGATGATTTGGCTTCTGCTGGGTTGACGGCATACAACCACAACCTCGATACGTCCCGAGAACACTACCCCTCAGTCATCACGACAAGGACCTACGACGAGCGCTTGCAGACTCTCTCCCATGTCCGCCAAGCAGGCATCAACGTCTGCTCCGGCGGTATCTTGGGGTTGGGAGAGAAACCAGAAGACCACGTCGGTCTTTTGCACACCGTCTCGACTTTGCCAGCACACCCCGAGTCCTTCCCCGTCAACGCTCTTGTACCTATCAAGGGCACACCGATGGGCGACAAGACACCCGAAGGCAAGCGCCCAATTCCGTTTGACGCTATCCTACGCACAATCGCTACGGCCCGTCTGATCATGCCAGCGACAATCATCCGCATCGCAGCAGGCCGGACAACGATGTCTGAGGCCGAGCAGATCCTCTGCTTCAGCGCCGGAGCCAACGCAGTCTTCACGGGCGAGAAGATGTTGACGACTGAGGCTGTAGGCTGGGATGCCGACAAGGAGATGTTTGAGCGATACGGACTGAGGCCAATGAGGAGTTTCGAGCGCGGTGGACTGAGGGAGACGAAGTGGAGCGATATCAAGGCTGCTGTTAGCGAGCCGGTTAAGCAAGCGGCTGCGACGGCTACGGCTTGAGAGTTGACGAAAGAGGCAGGATAGATAGAACTGCAGTTCAAGTATATACGCGCATCATGAAGCGGAATTGAGGTCGGCTCCTTGGTCATTGTGTGTGTGTGCCGTCACGACATTGTCTCTTCGGTTCCGGATCCACCGCTTGCTAGCGAGCACCGCCCGTCGAAAGCTGCCGTGAGGGCTTTGAGAACGAGCTTGCTTCTCGCCCCTAAGTCATGTACGTAACGTTGAGGCATCGCTATCGCCACGATTGCATTCGCTCCTTGACACGCCAGTTCAATGTTTCAAATGGTCTGATATGTAGGGTATACACGTCTTTCTCGGGCCTTCGCGGGAGCTCGATCGTCCATGCGTTACCATCTCGGGAGTCGTAATTCAAAGCCGTGGTCTCAGCATCTGCACACAATCTGAAAATGATCAATGTCCTAAAGATCGGAACGGATGATGATAGCAATGCTGCGCTGTACGGGTACACTACATAGAAAGCGTTCCTCTACAAGCCTACAGCCGAGCTGAGACCGTTGGTGAGGTTGGCAAATATCTCAGACCCGCCGACAATACCCTCGAAGACGTCCTTGTAGGATTGCCTGGATACGGCATCAGTGAACACTTCTCGTTAGGAAGCCAAGCATGGAAAGAGGACTTACGTAGTAACGGTCAACCCCTCGGGCAAGTTGTTCGGGTTTGCGGCATACAGCTCCCCGATCATATTGCCCAGAGTCGTGAGCGTGATTGGCGAAGCGCTTGGTCTCCAGCCAAGCGCATACGGCAGCTTCTCCTGCTCGAACAGGCTGCGCACGTAGCTGACTTTCGCCATGCCAGAGGTAGGGTCGCTCATGGACTGGAGGTACAGTGCAACCTCGCCGTAACTCAGAACGAACTCCCTAGCCCCGTAGACCACTTCAGGGTTACGGGTCAAGCTGTCGTTGACGCGAGCGTACTTCGCTTTCGAGGCAGTAGGGATATCGGTCAAGGTCTTGCCCTTGTAGTACTTGAGCACCATCTGCCACGTCTTGTTGTTGAAGCTGTAGTCGTTGCCGAAGTAGGCGTCCAATCTGGACTGGCTGGCGTCGTGCTCGATCGGGAAGTTGTGTTGATCCAGATCGTTGAGATCGAATGAACCAGCCAATGGATCGGGAGCGGAGAGAAGCCCAGCACCGCCAATGGCGATGCTGAAGTCTGGGCCGAAGTTCATGCCTGCTGCGAGTCCCTCGACAAGATGAGGGATTTTCATGTTACGGCCGTCATGATGGATGAAGCCGTGGTTCGCGAGGGTGTTAAGTCCAGGGCAGGGGGAGCGAACTGCGAGACGTCAGTATAAGCAGACCCAGCCTTTACTCTCGTTGCTCACCATCGTTGGGTCCGGGAGCCTGGAAATTGGTGAAGCGAGGGTCAGTCGCTGGCGCTGGGCCAACGCTACCAAGCAGAGCAGTGATGTCGAGAGCCGCAACGGCGCCCACGAGGGAAAGGAAGAGTAGTGACCTGGCCATGTTTGCGAAATAGATATGGTCTGGGTGAATCGAGCACTTCAGGAGGAATTCTGTACAGGGAGATCGTTTCTTCGGTGACAGCAAAAGAAAAGGATCGGTCACAGAGGTGAAACGGCATATGGACGCCACTTACGGTGGTACAGAGACTGCCCTGATACCCCCGGTGCCCCATTGTCATCGGCGGGGGGAGGCTTTTTGAGAGACAAGCTTACCGCTGTAGTTTCAACGCTTGATGCCATCTCCGGCCTACCGTTCGACGTGATTTCCGTTTAAGGTACGCAGTCCAGGCCTTCAGTGGAAATGCTGTTGCAGATCTTTGGCGTTACCTTTGAAGCTTAATGGTAACGGCCTCGGTCCTCGGCGATCACCCGTACAAGATGCTCGAGAAGATGTCGCAAGAAGGCACGAAGGTCGACATCGTGGACAGGTTGGTGATGCGATCGTGTGTACTGGGGTCCAACGTCTAGGGAGAAAGGTTCCATCTTCCCAAAGGCTGCGCGAGATCTGGGAGGCAAGGCCGGGGCGCAATATGCCTTCATACCGTAGGGTCCAGTGGATGCTGGCTGACTGGACATCTATCTCAAGGCTTCTCAGGGGACGTAAAACGCGATCCGTACAGCGCGAACGAGATGGTCATGGAATAATAAAAGAAGAAGAAGAAGTCTAAACATTCTCGTCGCTGCCATCGGGCTGAGGTAAGCAACCGGCTCGGGCCATGATCGGTACGACATGCCGAAGCCCCCACATCAACCGAACAGACGGCACGCTTCATCAACCCGGCAACGACACCCGAGTGTCAGCTATGCTGCATCAACCGCGTCGCGTTGGCCGAGGATATACTCTCTATCCGGTAGTCCGACACCACGGCTTCTCTCCGACTCTTTCGTGCGATGGAGGCCTTGGTGAGCTGGGATGCTCAAACAGCCGTCGAGAGCACTCTCCCGGATTGACGATGAGGTCGAATACCTGCGGCTGAGCTCTGCCAATCCTAGGATGTGGAATCCGGCTTGACAAGGCACCAGTCATCATGGACAGGGCTTCAACGGACTCAAGCACAACCGGCCCTGACAGCGATCGGCCCATAACGATAGCAATCGCAGGCGGCGGAATAGCAGGCGTCTGCCTCGCCCTCGGAATCCTGAACCATGCACCGCATATCCGCATCCACATCTACGAAGCGGCAGCCCGATTCCAGGAGATTGGCGCCGGCGTGGCGATAGGTATCAATGCCCAGCGAGCGCTACAGCAGTTGGATTCCAGGGCCGGGGAAGCGTACGCTCGCATGGCGACTAGCAATGTCGACCGCAACGACGATGCGGGAAAGCAGACGTATCTCCGCGTGGCAATGGGTATGGACCACGCCAATGATCCTGCGTTCAAGGCCGGCAAGCAGGTCTGCGAAGTATTCTGTGAGGAAGGGTTTAGTAGTGTGCACCGCGCTCGTTTCCTGGACCGAATGGTAGCTCTCCAACCTCCTGAAATCCGAGAGCGGTGTATCAGCTTCAATCACCGTGTCGTAAGCGTCGAAAATCTACCTCCCGATGTGGATTGTAATGGTGCATCAAGTACTGGAGTTAGACTACTCTTCGCAAACGGCACTTCAGCAATAGCCGACGCAGTCATAGGCTGCGATGGCATCAAAAGCCAGCTTCGACGTTGCGTACTTGATGACGACTCTCGAGATGCATATCCGATGTTTTCGGAGAAGTACGCCTACCGCGGTCTCATACCCATGGACAAAGCTGTCGCTGCTCTAGGCGAGCGATCAGCCAGGAATGGATGTCATCGCGTCGGCTACGGCGGTCACGTCCTCACATTCCCAATCGATCACGGCGACACACTGAACGTCGTAGCCTTCCGCACCAAAGCCAACGGGCAATGGGAAGGTGAGGAATGGACCCAACAAGCGACGAAGGAGGATATGAAGCAAGATTTCTCCGGCTGGAGCCCAGAATTCCACTCCATCCTCGACACGATGGAACGTCCAGATACATGGGCCGTTTTCGACCACCCTCCCGCCAGAACATACCACCAAGAAGGCCGGATATGCTTGATCGGCGATGCCGCTCATGCCAGTACTCCGCATCAAGGTTCTGGAGCCGGTATCGCTATCGAAGACGCAGTCCTGCTCTCCTGTTTGCTATCAGACGTGGAGAAAGTGGACGACTTGCAACATGCGTTCGCTGTGTACGAGAGTGTACGCAAACAGCGGACCCAGGACTTGGTGCGAAGTAGCCGCGAGCAGGCTAAGATCTATGATTTTGAAGCTGAGGGTATAGACGACGATGTTAGCAAGATTGCGGAAGTGCTGCCGCGGAGATGGGATTGAGATCTGGGAGTATGATTTGGAGGGGCAGGTTGTGGCTGCGAAGAAGGCACTTAGCGTACGTGTCGCACTTGGCAGATAGACTGCCTTCATATGAAGCCACTTGGTGAGCTTCGGTGCACTGTGAGCTTCCGATACCATCGAGGAGACAAGCTGCTAAACCTCACCATCGAACCTCTATTTCGTTTTAGCACTCTCCATCCTCCTAACCCGCTTCCCCTGCACATCCCTCCCTTCCTCAATAGCAAGCATAGCCTCCCGTTTCTTATCCCCAACAACATTCATCGCATCCCTCACAACTCTCGTCTCGACGTTGACTCCTTCCTCGCTATACTCCTCCATCTCACGCCCAACTCGAGCCTCTATGGCGTGCACCAGCTCCACATCGCGCTGTCCAATGAGCGAGATGGAAGTACCTCTCCGGCCAGCACGGGCTGTACGACCAACGCGGTGGATATAGTCGTCTGGATTGCGCGGTAAATCGTAGTTTATGACTAACCCAACGTCTGGTATATCTAGACCTCTCGCGGCGACGTCTGTCGCTACCAAGATCCGAGCGGCATGAGCTCGGAAACGAGCTAAATTGTTCGTCCGCTGATCGTGCCGAAGACCAGAGTGCAAGGAGGTCACTCGATGCTCGAGAGCACGTAGCATGTATTCGAGAAGATTGGCTGTACTCGTGCGATTACAGAAGATGATCGTCGACTTCTCCAGATTCGCTGGCGTCAATAGTAGTATGTGGAGGTATTTCTCCTTATGAACCACGTTCACCAGCTGGTAGCATTGCCGCAACGTCGTCGGTATAGCCAGATCCTCGGTATCCACCTCGCATATGAAAAGTGGAGGCTTCGTGGATCCAGGTGGCCGTGGCATCTCCTTCAGAGCACGTACCTCTGGAGTGACTGTGGCGGTAAATAGGCATGTCTGCCTCTTCGCACTTGGTGGGAGCGCGGACAGACAGACTTCCACGTCGGGGAGCATAGATCCTTTGCCTGTGGCCAGCAAGCGATCGGCTTCGTCTAGCACAACAAATTTAGTCTTGCGGAGCCCCCGTACTGTGTCATCTCCAGAGGTCTCGATATGATGGGCCAGCCGTCCGGGTGTCGCCACGACTATATGTGGTTTTCTTGACAACTCGAGAGCCTGACTCCGCATATCAGCCCCCCCAGTAACAAGCACAACCTTAACCCCCATCCTCCCCCCCAACGCCTGTAATTGCTCCCAAATCTGCAACGCAAGCTCTCTCGTCGGTGTCAGAATCACAGCGAAAATTCCCATAGGATCCTGGGCCCAGCGCTGGAGGATAGGGGCAGCGAAGGCTATGGTTTTGCCTGAGCCTGTGCGGGACCCGCCTATGCAGTCCCGGCCGGAGAGGATTTGAGGAATGCATTCGGACTGGATACGTGTGGGGTGACGGATTGAGAGGGCGGAGAGGGATGAGACGAGCCAGGGTGGAAGGGATAGGGTGGCGAAGTTGTCTGTTTCCTGAGATAATGAGTGGCTTATAGTATCCGGGAGGGCATCCTGTTGTAGTTTCGAGGGCTGTACTGGCTGGAGATTGGATATCGCAGACTTCGCTCTGATGCGAGATGTTGTAGTGTCGAATGGTATACGATCTCCATCTTCCTGTGGTAGGCTGTTGAGCCGGGAGGGCGACTGAGATCCGGAATCCGAACTTTCACCAGCTGGAGATGCTGCACTACCGCTCGCCGAATCCGAGTCGCTATCCTCGAGTTCCGGAGAAATCCTTCGTCGCTTGACTGGTCGCTCCATGGTTGCCATCTCTGTCTGTGTAAGAGGTCTTTGATCAATTCCAGAAGACTTTGGCGCTAAAAGTCGAAATCTTGGCTTCGGATAAATTCACGGCCCGAGATTCGAGAAAGTCTTCTCACATTCGCTATCGGTTTTCTCTATTATCACGAAGGGACTTCGCGTAACGAACGTAGCCATGCCTCGACCGAGTAAGCGCGCAAAGTTGGTTGATGACGCCAGCAGCGACTCGGAAGCCGACGTCTCAGCCGCAGCAAATGGATTCAAGATCAACGAAGAGTTCGCGCAGCGTTTCGAGCACAACAAGAAGCGGGAGGAGAAGCAGAGACTGGAAGAAAAGTACGCCAACAAGAAGCCTGGATCTAAACGAGCACGTGATGAAGAGGAGGAAGACGAGTCATCTACAGACGAGTCTGAAGACGACGAAGCCGAAGTCATCACACCCGAGCTGGAGGAGGAATGGCAGAGCACACTGAAGGCGCTGCAGAGTAAAGACCCGAGGATCTATGATAAGGATGCCAAGTTCTATCGGGAGTTTGATCCTGATGCGGTGGGTACCGTGCCTGCAACGGGTGGGAAGAAGGAGAAGGAGAAGCCGATGTACTTGCAGGATTACCACAGGAAGAACTTGCTTGCTGGTCAAGTAGAATCCTTCTATGGTGACGAGGAGGCAGATGAAGATGATGCCCCGCCAAGGACGTATCAGGAGGAGTTGGATGCGGACAGGAGAAAGTTGGTTGGGAGTATGCACGCTTCTGCTGCTCAAGATGCCGACAAAGAGGGCGAGGATGAGGACGACGACGAGGAAGATTTCTTTCCAGTGAAGTCTAACCCGCAACACGATAGCCTGCCGACACCCGCAGCAAGCAGCAAGCCCAAGACTAAGCGCATGACCAACACCGACATCGCAGAAGCGGACAAAGACCCGGAAACCTTCCTCTCCAACTTCATGGCCGCCCAAGCCTGGCGCACCGCCGATAACTCGGCCGCCTACAAGGGCCTCGAATCCGACGATTCAGAGGATGAAGCACGCGCCGATGCTTTCGAGTCAGCCTTCAACTTGCGATTCGAAGACCCTGAGAAGGCGAATGAGACTCTTCGATCCTTCGCAAGAGATGTTGGGAAGTATGGTGTCAGAAGAGAAGAGACGAATAGTAGGAAGAAGGCTAGGGAACGAGAGAAGGAGAGGAAGGAAGCAGAGAAGAGGGAGAGGGAGGAAGAGAGGGCTAGGTTGAGGAGGTTGAAGATTGAGGAGGCTGAGGAGAAGGTCGTACGCATCAGGGAGGCGGCTGGTTTGAGAGGGAAAGATGTGGATCTGGAGCAGTGGAGAGATATCATTGAGGGTGACTTCAGCGATAATGAGTGGGATGAGGTGATGAAGAAGAGGTTCGGAGACAGGTACTATGCTGAGAACGAAGGCGGCGCAGAAGAAGGGTCAGACGAGGACGTAGAGATGGCGGACGCTGGAGCCTCGAAGAAGAGCAAGCCCAAGAAGCCGAAGTGGGACGACGACATCGATATAAAGGACCTTGTCCCTGAGTTCGAAGACGAAGACGGCAAGGCAGAGTTTACTCTCTCCGACGACGATGACGAAGCGCAGGTCGACGGCGGAGCTGCTCCCCCGGCCCCAGCAGAAGACGAAGCCTCCGACTCCGATGCGCCCAAGAAGAAAAAGCAAAAGACTAAGAAAGATCGCCAAGCCGAGAAACTAGAAGCCAAACGCGCAGCCCGCAAACAGCGTGCCGCCATCGAGGAGATCGTCGACTCTACACTCCCGTTATCTCATCCGTCCCTCGCCATATCCGATTCAAGCAAAGCGCCTGTAGCAGGTTTCCGCTACCGTGAGACCAGCCCAACCAATTACGGACTTACAGCAAGAGACATTCTCTTCGCAGACGATGCGCAACTGAACCAATACGCCGGGTTGAAGAAAATGCATGCGTTCAGGGAAGATGAGAAGAAGAAGAGGGATAAGAAGAAGTTTAGTAAGAAGCAGAGGTTGAGGCAGTGGAGGAAGGAGACTTTTGGGCGGGAGGACGGGCCGCCGGAAGGTGGGTTTGAGACGATCCTCGGTGGCGAGGCCGCTGGTGCTGGTGCTGGTGGTGGGAGGGCTACGAAGGATGTAGTCGATGAGGGTGGCGTCAGGGAAGGCGAGAGGAAGAAGAAGCGCAAGCGCAGTGGCAAGAACAAGAAGACTGCTACTACTGGCGAGGTAGAGGCGTAATCGAACCTTTACCATATAGCTACAACATTCTCGGTCAGAGCGCTCACATGCAATATACAGTCACCCCGACAATCTCACTCCTGTCCCAGTCCGTCAAACCCAGAGCTATCGGATGGTTCGCTTGTGACCTTCCATTCGTTCGTTGGCAGGCACATGTACAGGTTTCATGTGTCTTTCGTCATACCTCCTAGCTCATCGTGACGAGAATAGTGTCTCTCTCCTGTCGCCATCTTTCGAGGTGATGTTTGGTTTTCATCATTGGCGACGGCGTTCGCTGGGCCTAACGGCAACTCTACATAGGGTGCGTTCTCCGCGTTTAAAGCACGCCGGCAAGCCGGCAAGCCGGAGGTTGTTAACGATCAGTTGATCAAGAGTGCAGGCAGTAGGCAGTGCGAGGTAAGAAATGTCGCCAGGCGAGGACATGAATATATTCGCGACTTTGTGGAGCTTGCGATGGCATGTGCGAGAGTACTTTACTGCTTCGAACAGAATGGTTGGTCTTCTCCACTATCATTCGGGCAAGAGGCTTTGCGTCAAGTGCAGGGCGTCGGACCAGGCACTTGCTCGTCAGGTAGACGCTACACACACATCCGCCGCCTTCCAAGCAGTGAGGCGAGTCTTGGATACTGCTACAAGAGTGACATTCTTGTATTGGAAGTGATGTAATTCGTTTCTCAATGTATGTACAATGAATTTGAATTCCCGAAGCCCGCGACAGCGATGTGTTTCACCAGCCGTGACTCTTTTGGGAGGCGCTTGTCCTTGTCCCGTCTCTTGAGTAATCTTTCGATTACAAGCCTCTTCGTCCTCCGCTCTGCTGCCACCTCTGCTGCAGTTCATGCGCTCGCCTCGCTGCCTCTGCTCGCTGCGAGGCTTGCGCTTGTGCTTGACTGGATGCGTAGTCCGGCAGCTCATCGTCCGGAGGTAGCATGTCATCTTCGTCGTCACTGTCCCCTAGGCTCGGGGCCGCATTCAAAGTCGACGCTGGTCGTGGTAGCGGGGCCGAGTTTTGAAGCCACAGATCCAGACCCGATGTTGATGTCTGCAATCTTTGGCTTCGTCGGTCTCCATGGCGGGAACTATCCTGATGTCTAGGGCCTTCTGAGGGCATCGAAGCAAGGTGCTGTAAAGCTTCCATTGTGGTGGGGGTCGCGTTCTCCGGTGAGACTAGGTGTTGGTCGGATGACGACGTATGGAGGGCACTGATGCTGTGAGCGTTGTTCCTGTTCCGCACTCTTGAAGACTCTGAAGAGGCATGTGGGTGCGAATGTCGAAATGCTGATTCTGGTCCAAGACCCGCCGTCGCTTCCACAAAGAGACGGAACTCGTGCTCGTCCTCGAAAGCTGCATCAGTGACGCCGGAATGACTGTGCATCCGTCGTCTGCCTGCTGGTGGATATGTCGGTGATCGAGGTAGCTGTCCGGGTTGCGGCTCGATATCTTCGAAACGTTGCTGAAAGTAGGATGCTGAGTTCGGCTGACTGACAGGGCGAGAGATATGCTCTAGTTCGTCAGGAGCGCTGTAGGAGCTGAAGTGGTCGTCATACGGGCTCATTTGAGGATAGAGAAGAGATACATCTAGGGGCTGTTCGGTTTCTGGAGCGGCGCGAGCAGTCAGGCCTCGAGGTCGCCGTTGTTGTCGCAAAGGAGCAGGTATTGGCGAGTCGGATAAGGCATTGCCTGTGATGGCGGGTCGAAGGCGCCATTCATGTTGTGGGCCTGGGGCTAGTATCTGAGGCAATGGTTGCTCGTGAGGCTCCACCCAGTTCCGTGGACGGTACGGCAACGGTATGTCTGACCATTGGGTTTGCGGCAGAGGGTTGGTCCGCGGATGAGGTCTTAGATCTGCAGAGCTTGATGGTTGTTGCAGCGATGCACGGCTCGCTCTTGTCCGGAGTGGTCGGATGGTAGGATCCTGGCCATACTGACTGAAGTCCATGCAACCAGATGTAGCGAGGAAGAGATTCAAGGAGTGACTCTCGCTTATCGTGCTGCCCGTTGAAGTGAGCTCGGTCGAAGATATAGAGGTCGTAGCGTAGCCAGCATGACATACAAGCTGAGAAGCTGAAGCTAGTGAGAGCAGATCAAGCATACCAGTCAGTCCGTATCAGGTAATCGAGACGTCAAAGGAAGACAGCGTGATCGTACAGCATGCATCAATAGCGTCAGAAGCCAAGGCAGGGACAATGTCGAAGGATATACCAGTCCCGTGCCACTTCGGCGAGCTTGCCACAAATGGTTCATCGGGGCTTGTACATGCCAAACCGATACCGCCTCGCAACAGAAGAGATTGCAGGAACCAAGCGCAAAGGCATTGCAACGATGGGCCTGAGGGCAGATCAAGCGGCGTGACCTACTATTCTGAGCGCCATGATGTTAGAAAGCTTGCCACTATGCCAAACAGGCGCAGACGGTCCGGGTATCATGGACCGAGGGTTTGATACTCTTGCTGCGCATTCCTTACCGCTCGTAAGGTCAGGTTTCAATGGTGAGCTGGAAGATCAAGCTTGCAGTGTAGATCAGATCAGCCGAATTCGTGATAAGACCGTAACGGCGGCGCGAGTGCGGTATGCCAGGTGGTAGTGGCGTCCGTTCGCGATGTGGAGTAAGTTTTTAGCATGTGTTGGTGGAGGGCGTAAATAGCAAGTTGCGAGGCTGTGCATCCCGCCCTTAACCGCATCCTCCCTCCTTCTCCTAGCGCGCGCGAGGAATCTCATTACCGTACCTCCTACCGCTCTGTCCTGCGTTGGCGAACTGACAAACTGTGAGGGTTGCCGAGGCCGGAAATTTTTTGATCAGGTCATTCAATCACGATGTGGCCTCCACCAGACCCGTCTGCGAGGCCTGGGTATGGACCGTGACACTCTCCCAGGCGAGATGCGGCGTTCGTGATCGAGTAAGCATCGTCCCAACTGCGTATCCTGTCCGCCCTTACATGGGACGGCTCAGGCTCGCACGAGACAGAATGTCGCCGCAAGACGAGAGTGAGGGATGTTGGAGCGTGTCGCTGACTCTCACAGGGCGGTGCATGCTGTTTATAGAGATGGCAAACTCAATTGACAATTCCCAGTGTGCTTACCTAAACACGACGGGAGCTAGTGACTGACTGACTCAACTCTCCACAACCGCTCTCTTTTCCTTTTCTCCACCACAAGTCCACAACCAGTGTGACGATCTCTCCCGTCGCCCACATCCCGAGCTCGCAGATCGTATGGAGATCTTCTCAGCTACCGGAGTGCATTTCTGATGGAGGTGGCTATGGTATATCGACCCGCCGATCAGCAATGCAATGCTACCGTATCATCTGCAGTCGCGTTGATCCAAGGCGGTGTATTCGGATGCCGACCGCACCTTCTGAATCGCACCACAGTCTACATACCATAGGTCGCCAGACTACCATGAACGACGGATCGAGAAACGATAGACATGCACGACCACCTGCCGCAAGTCTTCGTAGCGTGATATGGCCGCACACGATCGACGAGCAGCACCGCTGGGCCGGAGCAGGACTCGAACTGTTGAACATAGAGTACTGGGAGTTTCCTCGAGCATATCTGTGTGCCCACTGACGGAAGGGTGGTGCTTGAACATACATGTTGGGCCCCTCGGCGAGCAGCATGCAGAAGACTGCCGTCGCGTCTATGGGCTTCCGTACGTGTTGAGCAGGATAACATTGTCGTGAGACGAGAAAACACATCGTGATGTCCCCAAAGTCGACGGCTGCCCGGGACTGTGAGTCGTCTACACCGCAATCATGCCTTAGAATCTACACCGGTCGGGCCTTCTGCTGATCGATAGGCGTTCCAACACGCCAAGTCACATGTCGTCCGTACTGGAGACTCTTGATGAGAGGCGCAATGCAGCCATTGGCAAGCCAATCTTGGGCAAGGTCAGAGTGTCAAGAGGAGCTAGGTTCTTTCACAAGCTACTCTATCTACCTGCCTTTCCTCTTGCTTCCATCTATCAGGGCAAAACACCGTCTTTGTGACATCAAGGCAAGAGCGAGCCTTGTCCAATCATTGAACTGGGTTTTCATGAACTGATGTCGGCGGCTTTATTGATTGCTCGAAGCTTATCTCGAATACTCCCGCTCACTATGCCTTGGCTGCTAAAAGACCCATCGTCTCAGGTTTGCCTCGCAAGAGAAGCAAGCTTTTGGCAAGGCTGAGGAGCGGACGTTCTCGGCCGCCCCCACGCTCTATCAGCGGCTCGGCACAGGCAAGCTCGAGCCTCCGAAACTCTATGTTGCAAGTGATTGTTTGTTCACGAGATCGAGTACAACTTTCGGAGGCAGCCTCCAGCCTTCATACACAGACCACGAGCTCGCCGTACACTGTACTGCTATGCGCTAGCAGTCAAGATGTCGCCAGCGCTACAAATCTCCATACCGACTGCCTCGACGGCAACACCCTCAGGCAGCAAAACGTTCACACAGTACCACGTACAGCTCCAGCTTCCACTACGAAAGCACGAAGTCCGGAAACGATACAACGACTTCGTAGATCTTCAAAGCGCTCTCGTCTCCCAGACTGGCCAGCCTCCGCCTGCATCACTGCCCGCTAAGTCCTGGCTCAGGCGAACCATCAACAACGATGCCCTGACCGAAGAGCGGCGACAAGGGCTCGAAGCATACTTGAAGAGCATAGTGGAAGCAGATGATGGGCGATGGCGAAGTAGCAGCGCCTGGCGATCTTTTTTGAACCTCCCAGGCGGCACAAGTACGGTCAACGCCAATGGCACGCTCTCGAGCTCGTCGCAGAAGCAGGAGAAAGGCATCACAGACCCCAATCAATGGCTGTACGTGCATAGAGAGCTGAAGACACAGATACAGTCTGCAAGACAGCAACTCAAGCAAAGAGAAGCTGCTACTACTGCACAGTCTCAGCACTCGCTTTCTGCAGAGGCGAAAGCGAGTCTAGTGCGCGCGGCGACGTCTATTGCGCAGTTGGAGGATGGACTGAGAAGTATACAAGACGCGAGCAAAGGCGATGATGCTGGCTGGGGCGGGAGTAAGAAGCTCGGCGACGGTGAGATAAGGCGCAGAAGGGACCTGATTGGTGCCGCGAAGAAGGAAGTGGAAGGATTAGACGGCTTGCTCAGAAGTATGGCTACGAGGAACAACAATACTTCAAGCACGGTGCAGTCCGGCGCCGTGGCGTCTGCGGGCGACAAGGCAGCGTTATGGAAGGGTACATCAGCTGCCAAGCCCGGTGGTCGAGTGCTTGGTGGCCCGTTGAAGGAGACAGAGCGCACACGCGAGCTCGACAATAATGGTGTGTTGCAGTTGCAACAGCAGGTCATGCAGGACCAAGATGAGGATGTATTGAGCTTGGGCAAGACAGTGTCGAAGCTGAAGGATATGGGTATCATGATTAATGAAGAGTTGGCGATCCAGAATGAGATGCTAGACATGATGAGTGAGGATGCGGATCGCGTGCAGGGCAAGATTGATGTGGCTAGGAAGAGGATTGGGAAGATCAGCTAAGAGATCGCGTGATGTGGAAGAGCTATGTACACCATGATCTGGTCTTGCGTTCAAGCGTACTTGCGAGTTGCTTATACATTACCCAGCATGCCATAACGTTCAATCCATGCCTGACGCTCAGAAGGCATTCTGCACACCAATCGCTTCCCATCGTTCTCTCGTCAGTTGTCAACATGCTTGTAGACACGAGTCCAGAGATAACCCGCTGTTACCAGCACCAAGACGGCGGCCTGCCAGCGCCTCCAAAGCGCATGCCCATTAACTGGATCCAACGGCGCCAACGGCATGAGATACCCTCCACTACTGAAAATGAAGCAGATGGCAGCGACAAAGAGGGCCGCATCGATTCGAGGGCTTTCGCGGGCGCGAGCGCGGTCAAGCTTGGCTTTTGCCTTCGCGCTTGCTTCTTCCAATCCCTTCTGCAACCCAGCCTTTATCTCCTGCTCCGCACTGGTTTTGACTCGTCGATAGAAGTCTTCAAATTGGTCCTCGACGTCAGCTTGGTGGTTGTCGAGGCGCTTCTGGACGCTGATCCTGCTCTCCTCGATCAAGACGCGTGCCTTGCAGAGGATGTACGCAGATGTGCTGCCGCGTTCTCTGTCACCGAAGGTGCCCTGTTTGGCCATGTACTCCTGGACTGTAGATCAGCATATGTCATCGGGCTTGCAGCGGAGCGGACATGCCACTGTATATATTGTTACGTACTATGAGTGCCTCGATGGCTTCCTCTTTGACATGCTCGTCCAGGAGACTGTAATCGTGCTCAAGCTTGCCTAGCTCAGTCCAGATCTGATCCGAAATGTGCGACAATCGTGGGCAGTCAGGCAACGGGCTGGTGCATCGCTGGCAAAAAAGGTCGTGGGCTGAGCGGAGAAGCTGGACGGCCAGAACCAGCTCACTGGTCATTGTGAGCTTGATCGGCGGCTTGTTGGTGGTGGTATCTGGGTCGTCGAACATCGTTCTTAGCGTGGCGGTGATGTTATTGGGGATGAGTGTCGATGTCGAGGTCTTTGTATCAGTATACGAAGAGTGCGGAAAGTCAACCAAGATTGAGCAAGTAATACAGAGACGTGCGAAGAAACGCCTGCTGTCGGAGGTTGCGGAGGGGCAACTACTGACGACGTGCCTTCCCCATGGGAGAAGAAGGCACGCGTGTCCGGAATCACGCCGCAAGGAAGCGACCGTACACAGCATTGTTGCCTGTGGCCCGCAGGAACGAACAACCTACAGCCGAGATGAGGCGTGCTCCGTGTCGATCAAAGACTGCGTGCTTGAGCGTATGAAGAAAATCGTGACAGAGACATGCTGCTTTGGCTGTCAAAGAACGATACTGCATGGTACCGCACCGCATGCGAAGACTGCAAATTGCAACTCTGGCCTTCAGTATGGAGTCGAAGACTTCACTGGTTGGAACGATTAGCAGATGGCGAAGCTTGTACGCCGGCCGAGAAATCAGTACTTACGCCGCGCACGCTTCCATATTTCCAATCAGGAGTAAATACAGCTGCGTTCTTACCTGGCGTGAACTGCCGTCTGTGCATATGAATCGCAGTGCGAAATACCTGTGCGATTGAAGGTCTTGGTATCATGTATGTACCCTATTCAAAGACATTATCCACCCCATGCCACCCCTTTCTCCTCAACTCGTATAAACACCAGATAGGCACTCTGAAGGCCTAGCAGCGCCGTCCGTAATTCGTAATACGGCGCGCTCAAATGCACTTTCGCTGTAAGTACATTGATCAAGAAAGAACATTGTATAACTGCCCTAAGTAAAAGCGGGCTTCATTGTGCAAATGTGACGTCTTATTCCGCTGCAATGTGACGACTCAGACCTCCTCAGTGAACCTACTACCCCGATTCGGATCCAACGAACTCGGCGTGTCCGTCCGATCGAACGTCGCCATCGTCCCACCAGTCCCAGGCGGGGATCGCGGACTAGCCGTCGTAGGCGAAGACTCTGTTGGCGACATTACGTATGGTCCGGGAGCATGTACCGTCGGTCTCCTCTGTGGCCCAGGCGAAAGCGTCATCTCTTCCCGCTGTCCAACTCCACCAACGGTCGGTACGTCTCCACTACCACCGCTCTCACCACCATAGAAGCCAGCGCTGTCGCGGTAGAAAGAAGTACTACTAAGATTTCGATCTCCGCCAGTCAAAGGCATCGTAGG
>JAKLLW010000975.1:0-20557 GCA_022814695.1 Neocatenulostroma microsporum | reverse complement strand
ATACCGACGCCTCCGCCTTGCACTGCCTGCGCCGGACAAGCGTTGGTTAGCCCGTGCCAGAACACATTGGGCCCGCAGGACCTACAGGACGGACTCGAAGGCACGATCACTCAGCTACCAGTATACAAACCGACACTCAAGATGATACCCGACAACTCGATCATACACCAGCAAGTGAGCGAAGGCGCTTACAACCATCCGAACGCCATCCTCCGGACTTCACCTTGCGGTCATCTGGCATACTGCCTACCAGGATCATCCTTCGGCGACCAAACGATACAGCAAAAGTACAACAGAGCTGCCACGAGGAACAAGGCGCAGATCTTCAGGGAGTATGCTGTCCTCAAGCGTCCGGACACTGTGCTAGACAACACCATGGGTGAGCTCGAGCATGATGGGCGTCCGATGCCAAAGCAGACGTACATTCACCTGGACTGCGGCTACTGGATCGAATGGCACTTGCTTGCGCATTTCCAGTCCGGTCAGGGGAAGCGCCGGCTGCACGCTGAGTCTCTGAACAAGCTACACGATCTCTTCGTGGAGCACCAGGAGCATATTCAGCAGTTTGGCCGACGCAAATCTTTCTCTGGGTCGCCGAGCCCACAGCCAATGTCACCGGCGCAGACGTCGTACTTCGCGGCTCCAGTGCCCTGCGCTGCACCATCGCCGTACGGCTATACTTCCGGGATGCAATACTATGCTCCGCAGACGCAGAGCTATGCATTCCAGGGGCAGGACTACGCAACTCAGATGCTCCATGCTCAGATGCTCCAGGCGCAGATCCAACAAGCACAAATACAACAAGCGCAGCTCCAAGCGCAGTACTTTGCTGCTCAGGGGCCCTGCTACATGCCTCCTGCATACCAGGGCTACCAATCATACCCGGTCTTTGCGCAGGCATACTAGAGGATCATTATCACTTATTGTTTGGATTGGAAACACTGTAGGATCTGTTACACTTCATGAATGGGAGAGGCAGAAGCGGAATGAACGGTACAATGCATGCATTGGAAGTGCAGACACCAGATGGCGGCGGACTTGAGATACATTAGGCTAGATAGCGCAATGAAAGACACACATACTACTCACACTGCTCTCTGTTGTCCGTAATCCCCTGGCGTTGTAATTGCTTAGGTGAGATCTACACTCGTATGTCGTTGGATCAAGCAATCTACTGTTTGTTCGTCGTTCAACCTGAACTGTAGGTCAACTGCAGACCGGTATTGGCCACATTAACCTTGTCTCCCCCAGAATACGCTGTCAATTACACGTCTCGAGTATTCGAGCTGAACATCGAGAGGTTCGCACGGACTACGAACTGATTTTCCGATTTTCTCAATTTCTCCACAGAAGATTGCACTTCGCCTCCTGCACCACCACTTCCATGCACTTCTTCCATGCCAATATGGCTCATTTGATTCCCGGTCATCATCGCAACGCATCGCCATAGATTATCTACATTCCTGTGAGGACCAGCGCATTCGAGAAATGCGCCGGTGTCTCGCCACGCTCCCCAGAGCTCCCGTGTGCTCCAAGAAGTTCCCGCCTCCATCTAAGCGCTCAGAAAACGGCTAGAACCCCCAAGCACCAAAGGATCAGGCGTATCACTGACGCTTCACACATTGCTGGAGAAACTTCGCCGAAATGACACAGGAAGCCATCATGGACTCCTACTGGCTTCGTGTTTCGTCTCTACAGACTACCGTGGCTCCGGACATGAACGAAACTCGGTATCACGAAGCAAATGTCTCCCACAACGCGCCGGTTGGCACTACAAGACAACTGATACTGCGCACTCGTGCGATGAGGCTTGTATACATTGTTGACGTGCGATCCGTTCATGTTTAGGACTCCCTCACAACTTGCGCCCAGAGATGGCCGGACATAGATGAACGGCCGCCCGAAACCAGGCTTGCACATGCGGTTTGCACTACACCACAGAATCCCTCGTTCGAGAGCGAGGAGCCAAAAGACATAGGACACGGAGGTCTACACCAACAGTTGGTTTGTTACTTATGATCTTCCTCGAAAGTCCGTTACTGGCGCCGAAGGGGAGCGTGCCTGATATGACGATCAAGTTTCGCTCGTTTAAGCAGGCACCTTTTTCGGCGCTCGAATCTCGGTACACAAACTGACTTGCGTGAGGTCATTGTCCTCGCAGACTTCCATACCACTACGGTCAGTATATATCACAGTCATCCCTCGATCAACTTTTCCACTCCACATTACAATACTCTTGAGTACTTTCCCAACGCTTCCGACCGAGCTACACATACGGCCTCGCCACTGCACCGTTCAGCCTTCATACAACACCAATCTCGGATAGACGCACAACTACAATTCCAGCTCACCGCAACTTCCATCTGGTTGCTAGAACGACTACTACTTCAGCATGGCTTGCCCCACTGGTGCGACGGGTGCTTGGACACAGATATCACGGCAACGCCCAAGACATAACACCTTGTCTCTACCGGTCTCCTGCGATGTCTCCTGCGGCATTTGTTTGAATGGCGGGCTCCCACTTGTCAACCTTCACAAAAAGGCCCTGACATCGATATCCAGTGCTGCGGAACTCGAAGGGAAGATCATTCATTTCCCGCCAAAGAAGAACATCGACCCCCGGTCCTGCGCACTACGGCAGTCAGCGGTCGGGGATGATTATTACAACCACCCATGCGTCATTACATCGACGTCAGCTTGTAGCCACATGGTCTTCTGCATGCTCCTCACCTCATTCGATGGCCAGCCTATTCGGGTGAGGTTCGAGCACACCAGCCCTAGGACCTTCCGACAGGTGTGTATACACTACATGCCACTCAAGCACTCAGAGGCAGAGCGGTATCATCGTCTCGGCGTGCTGGAACACACAGGCGACCAGATGTTGAGACCCGCTTACGTTAATTTATCGTCTGGCTTCTGGATCGAATCGCAACAACTCTGTCAGTGGACTGGCCCTGAGCGATATCTGGCTCTCAAGGCGAGAACGACGCTGGTCAAAGCCTACAAGAATAACCGATCTTGCATCAAGGAGTTCGGTCCATCCAGACTCAGGGCGGTAAATTCACCCTCTTCCGGGTCCAGCTCGCCATCTTCGCAAAAGACTGCCCTCGCGAGAAGCTCACCATCGTCGCCTTCAGCCCGATACATTGCTCCACCATCTCCAGAGAAGAAGAAAGCTGCGATGGCCGGATCTCCGCGGAGGACGAACACCGTGAACAGTGGCAGCAGCACTGAGGTAGCTACAACGGCCCAGCAGCCTGTAATCAGCTGGGCAGAGAGGTTAAAAGGATTTTGATGGTATATGGAATATCCTGGCGCACTTGAGAGCATTTGGACTGCGTTGTCGGATCTGATACTGTGGCTTGGATCGATGTTGTGTTGGTCTGGAGGCTCTACAGGCTTTGGAGGAGAAAGTCTGGCATGTTCTCACGAAGAGCAAATTTCACACTGCAGCGAGCCAGTCATCTGTGATGTAAATAGCGCAGGAGCATAACAACGATCAAGTCCATTTCATTGCTTTTATCAGGGAGACAGCACCGTCCAAAAGCTTGCGGCAGTCAACCCAGATGCTTGATCAACGATGCTTTGACCAGGCAAACCCATCAATGATTCTGCGTTGATCAACGTATTCAATATTATTCACTCACACGACAAAGGTTGCAAAGGCTGGACGACAGACTTTTTGACGGGCACGGGCACGGGCACGGGCCGCCACCGCGGAAGAGACTCCTTTCCATCGGCAAGACTTCACCACTTCTCGACACCTTCTAGTTACAACTTGTTGGAGGATACGATTACCCTCTGGCAGGACTTAGGAAACATTCAGTACTTTTAACAACCGATCTGGTACCTAACGAGACTTCGCACTTCCTGCAACGATCTTTGGCTTCCGCAGAGGTGGACATGAAAACCCAGACACGAGGAGACTTCGTTCACGCTTGAAACATCATACACACACCTGGGTCGGGGAGCGCATCGCACAGCCACCGTACGTTTATCGGAAACCCCTGCACTGCTTCTGTACCATGTTCTTGCGAAATGCCTACCATGGCTCCGGGCTTAAGGAATCCTTGGTATCACGAACTCAAAAGCGACATTCCCACTGGACTGGTACTACAGGACCAGTGATCCCGCGCACTGCTGGCGTCAACCAGTCATGGTATTTTTCTGTATACAGCGTTTGTTATATGGACGGCCAACGCGCCGCTGTCGTGGCCGCCGACATACTGCTCAATGATGCCCTTGGAGCCTTGACATGACCAGGAGGTATACCAGAGATGTCTATCATACTGTGAGCTTTTTGCCGGCGCGGATTTGCTCGCTGGAACGTTGTTTTGTCGGCAAAACTGGTACTGAGATGTTGGTGAAGACATCGCGAGTTCGACTGTACCATGGTTTGGATGCTGTCCTCTGTGACATGATTCTCTATCGCACATAAATATCCCCTCGTTCTGCTTCTCTCCTTTCCTCCTTTCATAACTCACATTATCATTGAAAGCACACATTTTACTGCATACTTTCATACCACAAGCACATACCACAAGCGATCGATCATTCAAGACAACCCAATCAATCGTTCAAGATGACGGCCGCCATGAAGTCATCACACCCGGCTTTCACCAGCACCAGCTGGTTGACCAAGCAGACTCCAAGTCCAGCTCGGCCAAAATCACCTCCAAGCCCCAAATCAACTGCTATCGCTCTCACTGACATTCAGCCAGGTCGCATCGCTTACTACCATGCTGCAAATCTGTCAACCTCCTCAGTGGTTCTCCAGCAGCCGTGGGTCAACAGAGGCGCTAGCAAGCATCCCGTCTGCATCATCGGCGTCTCGGACGACAAGCTCTTCTGCTGGGTCGCTCAGTGCACCAGCTTTGGTGGTGAGGCTCTCGAGCAGAGGACTTGGTTGGATCCCGAGCACTATTCTCCGATGGGGATGCCTAACACATCATACGGCCGACCGGTCCTCGAGACGACAGGAACGATGAAGAAGCAGACCTACATCAACCTCACCACCTTCTTCAGGATCGAAACGGCAGCCCTCATGGAACACGACGTACGAGTCTGTCTCAAACCGGACTCGGTCTCCACCTTGCACTCGCTAATCGCGGATGTGCTTAACGGCACAACCAAGATCCTTCCAAAGCACACCAGGAACGGGAACGTGGAGGTGCCTATGGATTACGGTAGCTTCACGCTGCAGGATCTCTACATCGACACCGCCTTGGTCTGGTCCTTTGTGAAGCGAGAGGTCCGAAAACCCAAGACTCATGCCACCAACTCCAGCTTCGGCGGGAAGAGGTGGCCGGCGTCGAGGGTCACGCAAGGTCCACGCCCTGTGACATCTGCGCCGAAACGCAAGATGGACGGGCCATGGAGACGCACCAGCGGCGCTGTCTGCAAGACATAAGCCACTGGATGCAACGTATCGTTACCATTGTCACCAAGACTGGACGAAAGCTCGACAACGCTGGAGGCATGGCCTGGTTGCTTCAGGCTTTGCTGCAAGCGAACGTGATGGCGAACTGCCCCTCTTCGGACTGGGCACTCGTTAGCGGTACCGTCGGCAGGCGGATCACGAACTCTGGCACACCATGATGGCGGACTGCCCCTCTCCGGACTGGGCACTCGTCACCGGCACCATCTGCAAGATGGATCATGGATCCCGGCACCGAGCTTTTCGACAGCATGATGACGACACCGAACGACGACTGCACCGAACGACGACACCGAACGACGACATCGAACGACGACACCGAACGACGACAGGCAGACGAGGGCTCGAGGAAGGGCTTCACGACGCAAGATCTCGAGCGCGACGGCTTCAGGCGAGGCATGACTCTGCAACCGCCTGAGGGCACGTAAGTCGGAGGTGCTGAGCAGGCTGCTGGACCGTGAGGGCAAGAGACGCAAGAAGGCGTAACGGTGAACAGCACAGCAGGGCCCGGGGACGTAGGCTCGGAGAAGGGCTCAAGAGGCGCAGCGAGGCGTATCAGCGGCGGAGACATGCGAGCCGGAGGCGTGGGCTCAAGAAAAGCTGAGTAAATTCCGAAGCCTGGTGGCTGGAGCACCAGGTGGAAGGCTGCACGGCAACAAAAAAAGGTCAAAAGAGGCAACAAAACTGTGGTGGCAAAATACGGCGTCGAGGGGAGGATTCTGCGCGAGTTCTTGATTCTGCTTGGTGCTGCGTTCCGCGAGTGGTCGGTGATGGTCGGGTGCTTTGGCAGGCCTGCGCATGATTGTCTGTTTCTTGATTTCTGTTGCATTCCGCTTGTACCCTTCCCCTTTGCTGCGTTTGCCGTCTGGATGTGGGGTTGCTGGGGGTGATGGCGCTCAGGAGTCGAGCGAGAGCTCAACGGAGCTCGAAAGGCACAGCGACGAGAGGCTGTGCGCAAGAGCGAGGGCATCAGTTTCTTCGACAACTGTCGGGGCGCTGGAGCCTTCACTGTCATCAATCCCAAGACTCAGTGTTCATCATCGCAGCATGCCGAGTACATTGGAGTCAAGCAACAGATGTGATGTTGGCGAGATGAAGTGACTTTGGGCATACACGAGCCTTCGCTTGATCACAGAATGCGTTGCACTCAATGCATGACGGGAGATGGATTGTGGGCATGAATGCGTACAATTACAGTTAGCGTCGATAGTCCGCTGTCACATGCCAACTGCTAATTAGTCTGTGCGGCCCGCAAGCTGCCTATTCCGCGGTTTGTCCACCCACTGTATAAAAGCGCTCGACCCCGCCGCGGTCCTGATACTTACCGCCGCCGACTCATTTCCACAGCCTTTGTTCATTCACCGACCTTACCAGCAATCGTACCATCTTCACCGCCGCCACCACCCACCTCTCCGCAGACAAGCCCAACCTCACTCCACCGCCGCCGCCACCACACCTCTCCACAGACGAGCCCAACCTACACCACCGCCGCCGCCACCACCACAACCCTCCACAGATGAGCCCAACCTCACAGCAGGCTTCCGTTTTAAAGGAGAGGAAGAAGAAGGGGGGGGGAGGTTCGTCTGGTGGAGTTGGTGGTGGTGTCGGTATCAAGGTGGTAAGTAGCTGGTGAAGTTGGTATATTGGGAGAAGGAGAAGGAGGAAAAGGAGCAGAAGCAGAATACTTATACCTCCTCACAACGCGCTAACCGTTTTGGGATACAAGGTTGTAGTACCTTCCCAAAACGGCAGCCTGCTATCTAGTCTGCTATGAGGTTTGGGTTCGTCTGGTGGAATTGGTGGTGGTGTCGGTATTAAGGTGGTAAGTAGCTGGTGAAGTTGGTATGTTGGGAGAAGGAGGAGGAGGAAAAGGAGTAGAAGCAGATAGGTCTAAGGAGGGGAGCTATGAGTCAAAAGGTGAGGGTGTGTCGGTACCGTTGGGGGTTTGACAAGGATGGGAAGGAGGGTTGGATGAGGGTGAATTGGATGAGGAGGGTTTGTCGTGCGTGTGGATACCAGACGGTGGCTGGCTTAGATAACATGGTATGTGTTATGTCATCTCTACACGCCGTTGATAAATTGTCGCTCTCATGAGGCGGCAAATGAACATCACGCACCCGCAGACGAGATGTCTAATAGCGAGCAACAGTGGTAGAGATAACCTCTGCCCTTACGCTGTCTGGTACAGCACGGTCGGGTGAAATAACCCATGCACCGCTGATATGGTTTCCCCAACGTTGCAACGGCTCGTTATGCTACTGAATCGCATACCCGACCCACATGACTTGACGACTTGTCGCATACAGTCCAACTTTCTCAGCGACATCGCATCGTCAGAGACCCCTACACAGTCCTCTCGCCGCCTTTTTCGCCTTGTCGAGAGTGGGGAATCTGGGACACTGCATCGGCTGTCATTGTTTCCTCTCTCCTTGCAGGCCGGGAGCCAGCTGGGCATGATTACGACTATGCATAATGGAGGGTGATGGCCTGGCTTGCCGGGCGACGATACTCTTGCGGTCAAGCAGAACGCAGAGGTGTATGTTACATACACCGAATTGCTCAGCTGAACCTGATACACATCCTTCGGAGTGGCAGCCTCACACAGAGTAGCAAGGCTGGCTACCTGCTCGAACAACATTCCTATTGGCAGTGATCTGGCAACCGGTCAGAGCGATCTCGACATGGCCTTCATGCATGGGTGGCGGCCTCGGAGCGCAAGAACTGGAAGATCATCGGGTGACGTCTACGGTGGCTGCTCGCGTTGCAACGTTCATGGGAAGTACACTCATCGTACAAAGCATCCACCATCCCCTTCCTCCGGCCGTGCACTGCGCAACACCATCTCCCTCCCTCATCCACCTCACTCGTACTCACCCGCTCCAAATTTCTCACCGTCAAAGAACCTCGCCTTAACCACATTGTCCGCGAATTCCATCCCATCGCACGCCCCCACTGCCCTCAGCGCGCTGAGCTGAGAGGTGAATTTGACAAAGACGTCGTCTTGCCCTCCCATCTCCTTCCTCCAAACAAAGATCCTCTCGGTCTTGCCGTATTGAGATTCCATCTCTTTGCCGATTTCACCGTAGAGGTCTTTGTTAATAACCTCATCATCCACATCAAGGCCCTCCAGCATGCCTTCCAACTTAATCACCTCACTCAACGGCCCATACTCACCCTCCACTCCTGCTCCTGCACCAGCTCCATCCTCCGCACCTGCACCTTCGGCACCGGCGGTTTTGCGCCGTTTCCCACCAACAATCTTCCCCATATTAGCCGGCGCCCTCCAACCCCCTCCCTCCGCATCGGAAGCCTTCTTGCGCTTCTCGGCTTTGGCGACAATAGCAGTGGTGATACCTTCATTACCCTGTACACCCAGCCCTTTGCCCTTTTCCCAGCCGTACTTTTTGAGCAGGCGCTCGGCGAAGCCTTTTTGGCCGGGGCGGGTGTTGCGCGCTTCTGAAGGTGGTTCTGAGGTGTCCATAGGTTCGGCGGAGGAGAGGGAGGCGGGCATGCTCTCTGGAGCCGGTGGGAGTTGGTAGTGGACTGGTGCGCGGGAGATGGATGAGCTGGTCTCCTGCTCGCTTGTTGGGTGCGGTGGCGATTGGTCTTGCGCGGCTGGATGGGCTGGCGTAGCTTCGGTTGCTGCTGGTGGTGTCGGTGACGCAGCCGAAAGACCGCCAGAGCCCACTAGCAGTTGCTCGCGATCGGTGGGATGACGAGGCTCACTACTCACGGAGGCTTCCGCGACGTTATTCACAGCTACTGCAGCCTTATGGGCCTCCATCTTCGCCTTGAAAGCGGCAATCTTCGCCGCAGCCTCTGCTTTCTTGGCCGCGATGTCCGTTGCTGCTTTATCATTGCCAGCCATGGTCTCCACGCTGGCAGGCGCAAATGCCGGTGGTTCAGCCTTGTTCCTCAGGCGTGGGTCTGCAGGAGGTTGAGGTGAAGCAGCTGCACCGCTCAATCGCATACGGCGTGCATAAGCATCTTCTCCTGTCGCATCGTCCGGTACAGAAACCGGCGCGAAAGAGACCGGCGGCTCGTAGCTATCACTCGTACCCGGTACCCTACTCGGTATTGAAGGGGGATAATACTCATCATCCTCGTCCATCGTCACTGGCTTCGCCGGCGCATCATCGAAACTCGGCGGCACAAAACTAAGACTCGCGGGCGGCGCAAACATCCCTAAATCATAACAGTCAGCTCGACGAGCTCTATCAGTGTGTTTGGAAAGCTTACTATTCATCGCCGGCTTCTCCTCCGGCTCCTCCATGCCATTCTTCTTCTTGGCATCCTTTAGCTGGTGGTAGTACAGCCTAGCCTTCCAATCCCTGATCTCTCGGAACTGCTCGTCCGAACCCTTGTAATCGGCGTAGTTGTTCGGTAGGGTTGGGTCATAGATGTCGTCCCAGTCCCATACTCTCGAAGGCTCGCGCTGGCCACCTTTGCCCTTCTTCTTCTTGTTCTTCCTGCCACCTCGGTCGCGGTTCGGGCGGTTGTCGTAGTAGAACTCTTCTTCCTCGTCGCCAACCCAGTCTTCGAAGTTACTGCGTTGTACACCCGGTTGCTGCGACGGCGTGCTAGTGATGGGTGTCTGCTTGTCCGGTGAAGATGTCGACGTAGGCGCTAAGCTGGCGTTTGTCGTGCTGGAGCTGAACATATGCACCGCGCCACTTCCACCAGTCTTTTTGGCGGCGGCATTATTCGGTCTGTTGACTTGGGGGCGCTTGATGGGCTGGAACTTGAGTGAAGCGGCGGCAATGCTACGCTCTTGATAGAACAACCGTGAGCTTGACCGCCTTCCAAATGTTGTGTTCAGACTACGTTACGATACCATTGCGGTCATGCACTCCGTACTTCTTCGCAGCTTCTTCATCTTCTTTCTTGACGTCGTATCGGACAGGCGCGCCGGATATGGTGGCGCCTCCGCTCTGGCTCTGCTTCTGCTTGTCGGAGTCGAGGAGGTTGGCGTAGAGGGACAGACCCGTCTTCTTAGGTGGTGCCGACATTGTAGGCAGGTAGGAATGAGGGAACAATGGTCTAGAGAGGAAGCCAGTATGCTATGTCGCGCATCTGTGTGCGTGCGGCGGCCGTGCTGTGCGCACCGAAGGTTGTCTGCGTTGGTGGTGTTAGAGTCGCGGAGCGTGTTCGAGGTCAAACGTCCAGTTCGCTGGCTGTGATTGGCTACACATAGGGATACGCTAGTGTTTGCTCAACCTTGGCAATGGGATGAATCTTGTCTTTCGAAGACATGACTTCCACTCGGAAACAAACACAAACACGGCAAGCTTCGGAGTACTACGGCACCCCACAGCACGAATGGCCAAGCTTGTCTTCCGGTACCTCTCACATGCGAATGCTATGCCGTCGCTCGACCTGACAATTCTCTTCCTTCAATGACAACGGCGACGCCGAAGTTTCGCAGACGCAAAGACCACGCTCATCAGCCCATGATCCCTCCATGGCCTCGAATTTCATCCTTCTCGAAACCGATCGCACAACGGCGACGGTTTCTGCGAAGATCATGCGAACAGCTGCAGCCTCATTCTGGTGTCTGAACCGCCGGCAATCATATGCCTCACATCCGCCACGGCCTTATGCTGGCCGTCCGGTCTCCTATGTGCTCTCAGCTCCATGAACTCGACATCGTTCGCCTGCCATACGCACCGTTCCTACACGGCTGTATCTACTTTCCACGCGTCACGTTCCAGGTCCATCGCGTCTGCGCTCTTCGATTACTCCGGCAACACCAGGTCTTTGCTGCTCTTCAACCAAATGATCACTGCTTGATGGCATCATCATTGGTTCATCCTGGAGAGCATTGTAAACGGCGGCTCGAGGCCATTGTCGCAAGACGGTGGAGTATGTCTGTCATCATGGCAACCGTCATGCGACTGTTTTGCATGGTGGCGTAGTTCGCGAGAAGACTTAAGGTTCTACCACGAGGCGTAGGTCTTGTCATAAGGTTTCCTAAACTACTACTCTCCTCGCGACTCTCTCCCTTCGCATTCCCAACCTCTATCCTCTCTACAGAACACTATACGCACAATGGCCTCCCTTCCAAGCATGCCCGAAAGAGCCGTCCGCTCCCGCTCCCACGACGACGCCACCCGATCATCAGAAGAAACCGAGCGCAGACGACTACTCCACAACTCAGTCCTTTCCAACGGAACAACAGTCTCATCAATCATGGAGCGACCACTCTCAGAAGACTCCGCGACCGGCGCCAATGCGCCCTCCCGACAGCAAGTGGCGCAATGGCAGCGACCACCCGAGGTACGCCTCACAGCAGAGCCAGAGTCGTTCCGCCTATCCCAAGATGAGAGGCACGAAAGGCCAGCTGCTGGAGGCCGCTCAACAAGTAACGACTACACCGTCTACGAGCCCTCGATCGCGCCTGTGGGGACTCCTACGCCGGGCAATACCAACGATCCTTACGCGCCTCGTAGTAGTATGACACACCACGGCGACGAGACGTACTTCCAACGTCCCTTCCGCCGCGCAGGAGCCGCGCCGTCAATCCGAGATACTACAGAAACCAGCTCCATGAGAGGAGGAGCGGGAAGATATGCCCCAATCGGCCAGCAACCTATCAAGAAAGCCGTCTCTATCACGCCTTCCCCTGCCCGCGGCGAAACCCAAGACAATTACGAACCCCGTTACGCTCCCAGCGTGGACGAAAGCACCCCACAACGCCCTATCCGCCCCCTCCAACGCCGCGGGACCTCCCTCTACATTGTCCGCGAAGGCGGCGATGACGGCACAGGCTCCCCGCCGCCGGATGGGTTCTACCAGCTCCCCTTTGGCTCATGGCTCGTGGGACCTCTCCGAAATCATTTCGTCGCTGTTCTGGGGGAATTCGTGGGCACTACGCTATTCCTCTACTTTGCTTTCGCAGGCACGCTAGTGGCGAACATCGGCGCGCAAGAGAGCAGCGCGAATACCACCACGAACGAAACAGTCGGTTTCAGCCCTATTGTTAACCTCTATGTCGCCGTGGCTTTCGGCTTCAGCCTCATGGTAAATGTCTGGATCTTCTTCCGCGTTAGTGGTGGTCTCTTCAGTAAGCCCACCCATCCCCCCCACCCATCTCTCCAAAGAACCCTTATCTAACATCATCTTGCTTCGCAGACCCAGCAGTAACCCTCGGCATGGTAATGACGCACACCATAAACTACGTCCGCGGCTTCCTCCTCGTCGCCTCGCAAATGTGCGGCGCCATCTTCGCCTCCTTCCTAGTCCAAGTCATGTTCCCCTACGAATTCAACGTCCGCACCACCCTCTCCCCCTCCACCTCCGTAACCCGCGGCGTCTTCATCGAAGCAGTCCTCACCGCCGAACTAGTCTTCACAGTCTTCATGCTCGCCAAGGAAAAACACAAAGCCACCTACATGGCTCCCGTCGGAATCGGCCTCGCCCTCTTCGTCGCCGAACTCGTAGGTGTCTTCTTCACAGGCGGCTCCCTGAATCCGGCAAGGAGTTTTGGGCCGTGCGTGACGACGGGGGAGTTCGATCCGGAGCATTGGATTTATTGGGTTGGTCCTGCGTTAGGGGCGATTGCGGCGGTGGGGTTTTATAAGTTTATTAAGGTGTTGGAGTATGAGATGGCGAATCCGGGGCAGGATCATTCGAAGGAGGATCATGAGAAGGCTGAGGCGGATAAGGTGAGCCAGAAGGAGAGGGGGGAGAAGAGGCAGAGTCAGGTGGTTGGGGGTGAGGATATGGTATAGAGGCTGGCTAGCTGGGGAGGAGTCGGTGGGATGGAGCTTTTGCTGGCGATTTTGGAGTATGGTGCATGGTATGGGTCTCCGGCAAGCCAGTGAGCTGGTAGGGGATTGTGGTGGTATACTTGGATGACTGGAGGGTGATGTATTGTACTGTATTGTATGATGAGAAAGCTGGTGAGTATTGAGTAAGAAGGTTCTCCCTGACATTGACTCTCATGTCTATCTATGCTAGCATCCTTGCATCTTTGCTGAGGTGATGAGGTGACAGAGCTCCGGCATCCCGATCGCCATCGCTTGCTGCATCGCTACCAACAGCCTGCTCACATACTTGAACAAGGCTGCCGGCTTGCCGGAGCTTTTCTCCCACTGGGCCGCATACAGGAAGTGGGTGATATCTGTACTCCCACAGCAGCTGGTGAGCGGACCGCATGCTACTTGCAATGCATGGCGAGTCGGAACCTGACCGCCATCTCACGGGACTCGGGACGGGCCTATGCCAATTCTATCATCTATATGCCGTGCCCCAAAGAGAAGATCGTGTCCTCGAGAAGTCGAGACGATACGTCCCTCAACTGGAAGTGTACAGATACTTGGACGCCTTCGCCGCATGCTAGCGACATCCCTTTCCCTGCTGAGCTGCTGAGCTGCTGAGGTCGCAAGCGGTGTCGACCATGTCCACGACCTTCGTGCTTACAACAAGACCTCAACTTTCCTCGTTTCTCTTTTTGCCGCCACCAAATCATCGTGTCGAATACCAGCTGGACTGCACGCCTGCTTGTCCGCATTCATCTTCAAGCTTTCGCATATACGAACCTTCTGAGATCGACCGCCATCAAGCTCTACACTGCTTTACTGGAGTGCGGTGAAAGCGCAAGCCATCTTCGAGTACCCAGAACTTTGACGAAGTAGTAGTATGTGCTTGGTCACCTCCAAGATATCAAGAGGCTACCCACACAATGTGGCAGTGTCAAGCCTTATACCTTCATCTATCAACCATATCTATCCGCGCAGCACAGCAACGTCTGCACAGTCTGCATATTCAGCGTTCCTACCTCTTTCGAAGTTTCCCACCGCCGAACCGTACTGCTCCTCAAGGTTCCCTTGCACATCAACGGCTACCAGCGTAACGGCAAAGGTCGTCTCTAGGTCTGCTGCTCCCCTGTTTAACCATATCTTGTATCCTTCTGCCACTAGGGGATGGGCCGACCTGACCAACACCGCAGAACCGTTCCGCTCCGCCACATTCACGAGGTTCGACCGAATTCCAGGTCAATCTCGATCTTCTCCATCAGCGCCGCTTTCGCAATCTCAGAAGTGGCCTTTGCGCATCGGCGGTTCCTGAAGAGCAAGTTGTTTCGGATCTTGCGACCACGCTCCCCTCTGATCCTATACGCGAGCCTGCGGTGGACAGGCAGGTCCGGCAAGTTGATGATGTTGGTAAATGACAACCTCTCGCCTTTGCTTTCATGGATGTCATGATCGCCTTCTTGGTAGAGCCGTGTGTTCCAGAGGGCTTTTTGCGACTCCGATACCTGGACATCAAAGGTTTGACAGACGAACCGCAGGTGTCCGAACAACCTGCACGGCACCGAGGTAAGGTGACTATCGCCATGGCGCTCGCTATACGTATGCATGAAGTTACCGGCAAAGGAGCCGGCTGCTCTGTCGAACGTCCGTATGTCTTTTGGCCAGGTGTCCGACCCTACGTTTTCGCCGCTGTAGGCTTGTCCGAACGCAGCAATTGCCGTCCACCAAAAGTTCAGGTTTCGGTGACCGTCGTATATGCTGAACCGTCGGTCGTACTTCACGATGGCATCAAGGATGTCAACGTTTCGGAGGCTTAGATGCATAAGCTCATCTTGGAGTCTCTGGTGATGATGCTTTTGCAGCTGGGCGGCGATGTAGTCCTCCGTGTCGCCGATGAAGTCTCGATAGTAACTATGCACACACTGCAATCGAGCGAGATTTTCAACATTCAGATGTGATATTACCTGAGTGAGAAGCTCGGGTGGAAGCTTTGTAAGGCGGCCAGATGAGGTTTGTTCTGTGGGCTGTGTATGAGCCACTCTGGATCGTCTGGTGAGAGCTGCGTATCTCCTCATGTTGTCGGTTGTTTGCAGTTGAGCAGGGCCAGATCGACGTGTCGACATCAAAATGTAGGAGCTCTGTGTGGTCTAGGACAGCAAGCGTCGAACCATGGTACAGTGGAAACGTCTTTTAGTGGACGCAGGTCAAGGGTCCTTGAAACAAGACATTGCCGCTCTTACCATCACAGTAGTTGGCCTGTACTGGCGTACGAGCGGCCCATACCGCTGCTTGACGGTCGCGGTGTTCTCCGGAGAGCTTGCCATCTTTCCCGAGAATATCTTTTGTGCGTAAGGTGCCGGTCAGGTCATACAGCAGACCCATCGTTGCTTCGCAGAGAAGAGAGGGTGGTATACCATCTCCTCCACACACCCTATATGCTTATGGCTTCTGTTACTGCGAGTTGGACTCATCGCTATCAAGGACAATGTGCACGTTCTCCATGAACGCTGCCGTGGCCATCGCTGCGTTCAAGTCTACGTCTAGCAAGGACTGATAACCTGGCACGCGAACGACGTACGTCAGAGTTCCGTGAGCGGGCAGACTCGGTAGCATCAATGACTTGGAGTCGTTGTCGTCAACCACCGACGCTTCCGTCTCTTCATCAGGACTCCACTCCCCCTCTCCAAACAATCCCTCTTGGTACAGTCGAAGGTGTATTTGCAAGATCTCTGCCTCGGACATCTCACGAGTGCTGAACGCGCGCAGGCACTGTAGCCGCAAACACGGGTTGCAGCGATACAGCGGCACGCCATGCCATGACTTGTACAGCCAAAGTAGGACGTACCCAAGTCCCCACTCGGGAAGTCTGCTAGCGGTAGACGGAGATACTGCGATCCCCGTCTTGTCGTGATAGTAGCAGCTGAGAAACGCATCAAGCTTGTCCCATCCACCAAGAACATATATTCCATAGCGTCGGTCGAACTTCGCAAGTGCTGAAAGTATGTCCATGTTGCTCAGGTCCTGGTCAGCCAGATCTGTTGATAACCGTCGGCGTTCGCGCTCGCAGATTCTGTTCGCTAAGACGGTCTCATGCTGACGAACGAATGCTTGGAATGTGCGGTTCACGCCCTTCATGCCAAGGAGGTGTGCGACTCTCAGCTGTGATAAGATTTGAAGCAGAAGCTCGTTCGGCAAGCCTGCAAGACGTCCAAAAGGGCCTGGCTCATCTGCCGTAGTCGCCTTCGATCGTTCCCGGGTGCTTGATGCTGTAGCTTGGCTTCCTGTGCGTGCTCTCTTCCGTCTCATCGCTGCGGATGCCATGTTAATATCCAAGGAGTCTGAAAGTGTGTCCTTTACATAACCCGGCTGGTGGTGGGCCGAATGTGGTACAACCAACCTTGGTACATGTTGAAACACGTCGGCGCCTCGGTCCTATTGGTAGAGAAGCATGTTATTGGACTTCACCTTGATCAGGCAGAAGCGGCCGCATATCCGAGCTGGGTCGAGTATGCATGCGCGAGGTCTGCGTCGTGCCTACCGCTTGCGGCACCCAAGCCAACGTAAGGCAGCCTGCCTGCGGGCCATGTATCCGCAGTTGGAGAGAGAACAATACGAACATACTTCATCATGGTTTCAATGTGGTTCGGTGTCTGTCGTGTACTGGAATAGGTCTTGTGAAGTCTGGATTTCAATTGCAAAATTGAAATGTCTCCGTTACGTAACCTCCTTATCGTGGCTAGCGTCTAATGGATCTCCACTCTGTTTCGACGCACAGCTGCCTTGTCGTCTTGATGCTCATCTGCACCGCAGAGTCGAAAAAGGTTGTGTGCTGGCCTTTGTATGAAGTAGGTAGGTATTGGTGGCCCGTATCGTCCTACTTTTGACCCTTCATCATGTCGTACCTTGGCCTCGAAGGCTGCCACGCATTTGTGACCGGAGCACGAGGCGGCATTGGGTCAGCGATAGTCCAAGAGCTTTTAGGTATATTGACACACTGCCATCTGGACGTGTACCGCCTACTCACGTGTACAAGCTGCCGGCTGTAGAGTTACAGCTCACGATTTGAAGCCGCCAGCGCCGGAGGACCATAATCTCGTCTACCCTCTGCAGGGCGATATCTCGGACGAGGCCTCCATCTCGCAAAGCATACGCGAAGCGGTCAAGGAGAACGGTCCAGTCAACATCCTCTGCGCCAATGCCGGCATCACAAACGAAGTATCTCATCCCAGCATCTGGGATCTACCACTGGAGACATGGGAGAAGGTTTATAGCGTCAACGTCAGAGGCACCTACCTGACCATCAAGCACTTCTTGCTAGCCGCCAAAGCCCACCAGGAAGATACTGGGAAGCCACTTGAAAATCTGGCCATCGTAGTCACGGGAAGCGAATGCGGAAAGTTCGGTCAAGCAGGGCATGTGGAATATGCTAGTGGTAAAGCAGGTCTGCAATATGGCCTTGTACCAACTGTGAAGAACGAGATCATCAAGCTCAACTCGAAGGCGAGGATCAATGCTGTCGCACCTGGCTGGGTCAACACTGGCCTTATCGGCGACCGACTGGATGATCCGAGGGAGCTGTACATGGAGAGCCAGGGGACTGTTGCCCTGAAGAAGATCGCTGAGCCAATTGATGTTGCGAAGGCGGTAGCATTCCTAGCTAGCCATCGAGCGTCAGGCCACATTTCTGGCCAGTGCTTGAGTGTAGATGGTGGGATGGAGGGTCGCATTATCTGGCGAGAGGAGGAGGTACTGGGCAAGAAGCCTGACGTCTATCAAGTGACAGTAGCAACTAGCGTACCGCAGCAGGTCACCAGGTCGAAGAGGACGAGCAAGCTCAAGATCGCTTTCTCGGTTGATTTCGACGCCGTCTCCGGTTGGCTGGGTACTGGCGCACATCCAGACAATAGCACAGCCGATTACAGCGCCGGCTACTTCTCCGGGCTGGTCGGCGTACCACGCCTGTTGAAGCTCTTCAAGAAGCTCAGCATAGCTGACAAAGTAACCTGGTGCCTACCCGGACACAGTATCGAGACCTTTCCAGAAGAGACAAAAGCTATTGTCGACTCAGGCTGCGAAGTAGCGTTGCACGGCTATGCCCACGAGTCCGCAAGCCAGATGACAGCAGAGCAAGAACGAGATGTTTTGCTCAAGTGCATTGAGCTCGTCAAAGGTCTAACCGGTAAGAGACCAAGAGGATATCGAGCGCCGTTGTACCAGATCAAAGAACGTACTCTATCGCTCTTGCAAGAACATGACTTTCTATGGGACTCTTCAGTCACCCATTACGACAGCACGCCATACTTCATGCCACTTGACCCAGCTCCAGTCCAACCGATCGACTTCTCGAAGAAAGCAGAGAGCTGGATGCATCCATCACCGCAGTTCGACAAGCTACCCAAGTCTGAGCTTGTTGAGATCCCACTCAACTGGTACGAAGAAGATGCCACGCCCTTGCAGTTTTACCCGCATACACCGAACTCTGCAGGGTACGTGGATGTGAGAATGGTGGAGCGGATGTGGATGGACAGAGTCGACTGGCTACTCAGCGAAGTCGCAGACGGAGATGACGAAATGAAGATCATGAGCATCGTACTCCACCCCGATACGAGTGGAATGGCGCACATCATTGGCATGATAGAGCGTTTCTTGAAGTGGCTGCTGGCTTTGGGAGAGGATGTGGAGTTCTTGCAGTACCAGGAGATTGCTGAACAATTCAAGAAGAGGCAGAGCACATCGTGAGAAAAGCTCGAAACGAGTTGCGTGGCATGAGAGAACTCAGGCGACAACGAAAGCGATGAGTCTAGCAGCAATCCGCCTTTGTCTTCTCTTGTACCTCCCACCTGACGTGCGCTCGTACTGAAGTATATCTACGTACGGGTGGGGTACAGGCTATATGATAAACAAGTTGCCGTTTCCTGTGCCACTGAATGCAAAGTCTTATACTCACCTCACATCGCGGTTCAGTTTCCCATCTCTCGAGTAACTGCTAAAGGCTCGAGTTTGCCGACAGAGCAGACGACAGAGCAGAGATGAGTGTACAAACGATTCGCGTGGCAGGTATCAGGGACTCGAAGCTCGAGATGCAGAGCATCGCTGACGTGATCGTGGGAAGGCCAGGTAGAGACAAGCTCACGAAGAAGGTAGTCTTGCTATGCGGACGGCGATGGAGCTGGCATTGGTATCAGAGAGACCCGGACCAGCGGCATCACCTGCTGACAGCTTCCCACAAGATGGAGCTGTTGTTACGATAGCAGGGAGACACAGGCGAGATATCATTCCTCATAATGTGTTCTTGATAACATTCTGGAGTGTTGTAAGCGTGGGTCGGACGGAGGTGGATAGAAAGCAAAAGCACGCGGTGTATCTTATCTCACCTGATCATGTCTAGTCTTTTGAACGCATTTGATCTCCTCGGCGCCCATTCCTCTTGAGCCTCTGCACAGCAAGAGAGTTTGCTTTCCACACAGCGCCACAGCCTTTGTCGAACTCCAGTAGTACGGCTGCGCGTCAGGATACTCCGTTTCACGCAGCTGGCTCCGTTTATGCATATGCCGGATCTGAAGTCCACCGACCTCAAGCCTCGTCTTGCGTCTGCCTAGAAACAACAAGGCTTGGCCGTGGCAAGAAGTTCATCCAGCAAGGCTACGTCCTTCCGTGGGTCTCTGGAGGAAGAGGAGTGATGTTGCTGGTTGCCTGAGGATGTTGGCTAGGATTGAGGCGGCTCCTTCCATGGCGTCGGCCGGCGCTCCTGAAATTAACCTCCTATTCCAGTGCCCCTTGCCCCTTGGTCACCGTCGTGGATGTGGTCGCCAGATTCCTGTGCTTCTGCGCGCGTCCGCCGCTGTAAAGATGAAGATGCGCCAGCACTGAACTGCGCAAGCAAGTCTTCAAGCTGTACAAGAGTACAAGAGAGGTTGGACAGCTCCCTTGTAGACAGCTCCCATACGGTTAGAGGCCGCACATGCAGATCGGCACGACCGGAAGATAGCTGCATAAGACAAGCTTCCAGGGTACGGCTTGGTGGACTTCTAGATCGCCATACCGACGCCGTTTCTATGGCGGCCAAACGGTCTTTTGTGGCGTAAAGTTCATAGGAAATCCACTTGCGGAGACATATCGACCTCGTAAGGTTTCGACAAGACTGGTATGGCTGGAACAACGCTGGAGGACGGCGAACAAGAGTCACGAACATCTTTTGCAAGAAGTATAGCGAGTAGTGGAAGGATGAGTAGATAACGACTACGATAGGAGGTAATTTCTCCATACAACAAGAGTATCTACGCCATCCAAGATTAGTGGCTGCAGGGGAATCGCCGTTCGCAATCCTGCCGAAACACGAACAGCTCCCCATGGTACCCGACCGTAT
>JAKLLW010000974.1:0-20558 GCA_022814695.1 Neocatenulostroma microsporum | reverse complement strand
GACTCGATCTTCTCGATCTTCTTCACTATATCGTAGACCTGATCGATAGGCGACTTGCCGACTTCGGCCTCGCCCTTGATCTCGAACGAAATGATGCTTTCGATTGACTGCTTGACCTTGCTCCTGCCGTCTTCGACTAGCCGGCGCTGAGCGGCGATGCTGCGGCCGCAGGTCTTTGCTCGCACGCCGATCCAGACTTCCGTCTTGAGCGTGTTGTCACCTTGCTGTTCCGAGCCACCGATCAGGCGTTTCTTCTCTTGCTTCACCACGTCTCCGGTGAGCACGTTGGCCAGCATAGCATGCCACTCCAGCCGCTCCCGGTTCGCAGGTATCTTCAGCTCTTCCACCGACGGCTCCATGTCCTCGTTGCCATAGTACAGCAGCATCTCTTGGTCGTAAGGGTCGTTTTCCGCGTACGCAGTAGTCGAAGGGGACTCATCATCACTCTCCGTGCCTGTGCTATAATCCAGACTCGGCGTCCTCGGCTCGCCATAGAAGTCGTTGTCCGGTGCATCCTGCCTGATACGCTGCACATATGCCTTCTCCTGCGCCCTATACTCCGCATTTGGATTCCTTCTCCTTTCTCTATGCGTCGAGCCGTTACGCTGCCGGGTACCGTTCATAGAGTACTGGTGCGGCCGTCGGGCGGGATTGTAAGCATTACTCGGCGTCCTCACCGCCGATGGCCTTGGCGGCCTCTGCTGCGCGCTATGCAACCCATTCGTAATGATGTTCGGCGGCGGCATCGCATCGTAATGCCTACTTCCACCCGGTGTCGGCCTGGAGCTGCCCATGGTAGAGGTCGGCGTCCAGCCATAGCTGCTCACGTTCGTCAAAGGCGTGATCTCATCCTGCAGTGGCTGCGAGGTCGTAGGCGAGAAGTGCCTCGCAACCACACCATCGCTGTCGCTGAATCCGCCGCTGTCCTGACCCGTCAAGGTATACTCTTCGGCGCTGCTCCCTGTACCCGAGGAGTTGAAGGTGGCCAGCTCCGGGCGCTCGCCTTCCAAGTCCTCCATGATGGGCGATTCGACGGGGATGCTGGTGCTGCCTTCGCGCGCAGGTCGGGTGCTCACGCGCAGCGATGTTGGACTGTTGCCTCCTACCGCCGACATCTTCGCAAGCCTCTAGCTTTCGAACTCGACCCGATGCAGCGGCTTGGGCGGCGATCCGCGGAGTTTGACTGAGCCTCTTTCTCCACCACGCGAGATCGTGAGATGTGGCGGTGCGATGATCAGCAACTCTTCGATATCAACATTTTTTCGTATCTTCGTTTCTCCCAGGTGTAAGATGTGCTGTGATGGATGGGGAAACCGCCTTCATTACGCGGAGGTAAGCTGGTTGAAGCTTGGTCCCTTTGGTGTTGGCGTGCCGGCAAAAACAGGTTGGAGGTCACTGCGGCGTCGCCAGCAATTTCCTTCCAGGAAAAGCCGCCGCCCGCAGGGTTGACCTCGTGTGCTCTTCGTGTCGAGTTTCAACTTCGGATCAGGCTGCACCTATCAGCACCTTCTAGTAGACAGCTACTCACCTCACAATTGACAGATGAAGAAGGTGTGCCCCATGCAAAGAGAGAAGCTCTGACCGAGGGCACCTCACCCCTCTTCGATACGCCATGGATGCCGTAGAGAGGTTCAGAAACTCAGATGAGTTGAGTTGCGAGATATAATCGAGGCTGTAGAGCAGGGCGTCGAGGCATCAAAAACCAGAGGACTTCGCGTCCTAGAGCAGCGAAGGTAAGAACATTCTGTCAATGGCTTCACAGAGACGTTGACCATACGGACATCAAAGCGACAGCCTACCGATGCTTCTGACCTCTACCTGCCACTGGAGTCAGAAATGGCTGTATTACAAGCGCTTGCACGTCCCAGACACTCTGGTATGGGCCCACGGCATGCGGTCCGCGATGTTGCTATCCGCGTAGTCGTTCTTGCTTTTGCTATGTTCGGAGCGCTGAGCTAGAAGGGAACGAAAATGGTCTGGTGGGCCAGGTTGGGTGCAATGGGCTTCGTTAGTCTCGGTTCACAGCTTGATGGCCAGCAATGCGGGCCAGTCTGCCAGGGGGCGACGACAATGATAAGATATCATGATTGCAGCTTTGTCCAGATTGTGCACCGTTGTCTTCGTTCGCATCAATGGCATTCTCTGCCATGCCCGGAGTACTCATTACAAAAGCTGGGACGGGGAGAACATGGGCTTTTGACAGAGTAACAGTACGTCACCACACCCGTCGAACACGCCAGTATGAGCGTAATACCAACCTTCCAAGGCCTCCAGGGCGTCACTCAAGTCGACAGTAGAAAAGAGGTCCAGCAGCAGGTATGCAACCTCTTGAGCCAGATCACTTCGCCTTGCACGGACAGGAAGCTAATCGACCTAATCCTCGCCGCAGATAGCTCCGCGATTCATCCAATCTATGGGCGTCAGAACTTCACATTGCTGTCTGACGCGGATTACCTCCAATTCTCACCAGCATTGCTCCTTGCAAGCTATATGCTGTTGAGCCCGCGGGCACTGCTGTTCTTCCACGCAATGCTCTTCGGGCCCCAGACCGCGACCGTGGACGTGAGAGGCACTACACGTACTGCATTCAGACGCGTATACACTTCACCTGCTGAGATGAATCAGACTGATGTCCAGGCAGTCCTGCACATGCTGACCGAGCTCTCCACGGTCATCAAGATACACGATGTCTCGGGCTTGAAGGAAGCTGGTCATTGCCAATCCAATGGCACCTTCATAAGCGAGAAGGGCACCGGTAGCGTTATTCGACTCAACAGGCCTGTGCTGCTGGACTGCCTCAATACCGCCGCGGCCTTCACACATTTTCGGGAGTTCGAAGTGAACTACATGCAGCTAGCTCGCACCCTGGTTCACGAGACAGCCCATGCAATGTGTAAGGCAAGATACGGCGAAGGGGCCGAGATGTTCTTCGAAAACGAAGTCTTTTGTGAGCTCGGCTGGTCCATGGAGAACTTTGTGTTCGGCGGCGCTCTTCGAGACGTCAACATGGTCAGTGAACGCCATATAAAGCAGCTTGTCGTCATGCCGCTACCCTTCAAAAGGCATTGCGAGGACTACGAGCAAAACTTTGGATACGCCACTATGCCAATGAGAGGAGAGGCGTCGAAAGAGGAGCTCCACTACTTTGTCTCGGACGAGTATATGCATGCGCTGTTCACGCAGGACTTCTGGGAGGTCAACGTCCCACACACCCAGGGCGAGGCGCTACATCCTGCGAGAATAGCTTTGTCAGACGGCCTTCAATTAATGTGTGGTCCAGGGCAACGCACGTTGTGGCTTGGTGAGAAGGCCGTTGGCTGGGCTGATGGTGTAGAGTAGGATGTAGCTCTGAACCACTCCGAACACCGAGCCTCGCGCCGATAACCATGAAGTTTATTACATTGTAAGATAAGGATCGGTTTGAGATAGCATAATTTGAGATAGGATACCCGTATGGCTTAGATCTTCGAGACCTGTTATAGCTGCCGACAGCCTCTATACGGAAGCTTGCCTCGTACTTCTGCGAATGTTATGACCGGCCTTTGTCTTCTCCGCAGAGACAAAGCGATTTCGTGCTTGAGTAGCCGTGTGCTACGGCTACCCGTTGTCAGACATGACCACCCTCGGCTATGTGTTGAGAATCCAATCTCGCTGCGACAGCACAGTTTCTACAGCCTTATAACCAATCCGACACGTCCCAGAGGATGTGCATATCCGCTCAGCCGCAGGCAGGCGTACATCTCGGAGCCATCACTCCATCTCAAAACGAATGGACCACTGGCGAGTTTCCTTTGCTCTGCACCTGGTGCGACGGTGAAACCTCTGTTCGAGAACCACCAAGGTACAATCTCAACGGGTCTTTGATGCTACCTTCTCTGTTAGTGTACAGATGGCATCTCAGCCGGACTCACGTGCATTGATCTCGCCAAAACCAGGGATAGCAAGGGAGCGTATGTTCGTGTCGCAAAAACGAAGCCTCCGTGAAGTCTATCTGTACAAGAACAGTTCAAATCGTAGCACCAGATGTAGCGGGCTTAGTCCGAATCGCAGAGGTCGATGACCTCGACTCTTCTCTTCGCCGCCGTGGCGAAAGAATTCTCTTGGTCAGAGGCCTTTCTCTTCACGCCGGCAACAGCAGCCGGCGGGTTGTCTATGGCCTGCAGTGGCCGCCGACCAGCAAATGGTGGCCCTCGCGAATCATCGCTCGTCACGATACGCATATTGAATATGCCATCATACTGCTCGCCAAGCACGTCTCTTAGGAATAGCTGACCAAACCTTTCAAGCTCAACGTGAGCCTCGTGGCACCGTTGAAGCCATGCCTGTTGTGCAGCCTGCGCTCGGTTCGTCTTCGTAACAACAAGGGTCTGCGGGCTCCCGTATCGTTCAGTCTCGTGTCTGCAATCTCGGCAATAGCTATCCAGCTGCGTATGAAGGTGCCCACGCCGCTTCTTTGCCACAGAGAAGCGGCCAACTTGTCGCTGGCCGACGAGAAAGGCGTTGAGCTGTTGACAGTCCGCGCACCTGCAACCCACGGCGTTGCGAACCCAATTCTCAGTCGCCGAGGGCTGTTGCTGGACGAAGCGCCGGATGTACTGCTCGAGGATCTTGGCATAGGCTGTCTTGAAAGACGGTCCAAGCGCTCGCTCTAGGTTCTCCTTGGCAAGGTCTTGTATCGATTTCAGAAAGGGCAGAAAGATTCTGTCGAACTGCGTCTGACCCCGTGACATTGCTTGTTGTCCTATGTTCATTAGGAGTAGCTCTGCTCTGTCTTTCTTCTGCTCGGCGGAATAGAGAGCGGTGTCTTTGGACAAGAAGTCCAACAGGCTTGCGAGATGCTTCGCACAGTTTTGCGGACCTTCTGTCGTTGTCTGCCTTGGGCTGGCATAGCCTCGGAAGCTGCGTGCGTCGATGCCCGGCGGAGGCGGAAAGCTAAAGAAGGTCATCATCATGACAAAAGCATTGATGAAGGCCCTGATGGCGTGCGGCTGCATGGGGTGTGACGTCGCATCCAGAATACTGTCCTTTAGGCGCACGAGAAACGCTAAGACGAATCGAGTGTTCTGGTTGTTGTAGGCGACAGCCGGCATGATCCTGGATTCGTCAGTGTTGTTGTATGTTCGCGGGCTGCTCACTCATACTCACACATTTTCGAGCGGGCTGTCGTCCATGACGCAGTCTACCATATCTGCCAGAGCTGTACCATCCTCCTCCGTGACTCTATGAGCACTACTGAGAGAAGCACGCATGGCTTGATCTGCCCATGCGGCAAGCTCGCCAGTGAGGGACTTTACGTCGCCCCCAGACATTGCCTTTAGCGCTCTGAGTCTGTCGCAGATGGATACGTATCTCTCTACCGCAGTGTCGAGTCTGCTTGCGAGTCAGCGGAGACACGAATAGCTGTCCTAAGCATACGTACGCAGGCTGGAGTTCTGAGAAGGTCATCAAATCCAACGCCTTTGGAAGCTCATGGACAACACCGAGCGGTAGTTGACCTGCTATACTACGGACCGCGGCTGTTAGTTCGGATATATGCCCGAACTGAAGGTGAGCTTGAACGACAGCACCGACAGCTTCGTCAGTGAAAGGTGCTCTCGTCCATGGCTCTGTCTGGCGCTTCTCCAACGCCTTACTGTTGCCGGTGGTAATAAAAGAACAGATCTTTCGCAGCTCCTCAGCAATCGTAGTGCTGTTTGGTTCAGCTTCTAATCTCCGCCTCCAAAGATTCAATATGGGAAGGATCTCACGACCGCCGAGTCCTCCGAAGGGTGTCAACAGGAAGTCCACGGCGCAGTCCTTCCTCACCAACACCACGACCTAGCCAAGTAAGTGGACCGCTAAGTATAAACGATCATGAGCGTGGGCACTTACAGTATCACGATACCAGTGTGTTGCCGACGCACCAGCATTCCCCGTGTAGCCCTCATAATCCTCATCATCTGGATCTCGATCTTCAAAAGGATTGTCCTGTAATATGTGGTCCTCATCGAAGCTGACGTCCCTAACTAGCTCAATGCCGTTGATGTCGACCACGCGCTTAAGCGTCAGGCTGCGGTCCTCTTCGTCCAGAATTCCGTGCATACCGCTACCGCTATCATCTTCGTCCTCGTCCTCGTCCTCGTCCTCGTCCTCGTCTTCCTCGTCACCGAAACCATAGTACCGCCGCCGAGAGTTGTAATGATCCGGATAGTCTTCTTCACAAGAGCCAGAAACATATCGTTTCATGCTTGCCAAGTAAAGCACGAAGCCAAGCTCGTCTGCATGGGTTCGAAGAGCCTTTACGCGTGCAAGATCTGACGTCTTCAGATTCTCAAGCGACAGACTTGCGTCGGTGTACTGGTGTTCCAGCATGTAAACGAGCTCAGCCGGCCCGCCGCGTGATAGGGAATGTCGCTCCCAGCTTGTAAGCGCCGAACGCAGCAACGGGTGTTGCTGATCGGTAATCTCAGGAATCGCGGTGCCGTCCTGTCTCCGCACATGTACCAAGTTGTACGTCAAAACGAGACGGTGGCCGGAGGTCACCTCCTTGACTTCGTGGGTAACGTTGCTGTACCAGCCGGCGAACGACGGCTGACATTCTGCGGTCGAGAAGTGCTTGGTATCGCCGTTGTGACTTAGTACGATCTTACCGCCTTCGTGCGGTGAAGGAAGACAGATGATTAAGGTGCCAAACATGCCCGGTACCTTCTCCGTGCTGCATGCCCGTCAGCCTGCTCTTCTAGTGGCCATCGGGATGGTACCATGCGTACTCCGTATGAGGTTTGAACAAAGCTCCCTTCTCATAAAGCAAGAGTTTGTATAATTGGGCATCAACGCAACGTTCGGCATCCGTGGCGATGCCAAGTCCACCAACGACAGCACGTATAGCTTCGTTGACCACCTGCTGAAAGTGCGGGTTCCGGATGGTGAACTGGTCACGATTCAGTTCCCACGTGCGTCGGACAGTGGTATCCACTATAGTCTCGGTGCCCTTGCCAAAGGGAGCTTGATGGCTAGCAGCGATGATCCGGATGGAATCGATGTCTTTGAGGGGCATGCTGATCGGACCGCATGGGTCCACGACCAGCTGAGGGTCAGTAAAGTGCGAAGCATAGCCGAAAGCAGCAAAGGAGCCTCTGCTCTCTATTCCCGCGAGTGCCTCGCATATCACCTTCTTCGTGCGTCCGAGTGCGACTTCGTCAGAGACGCCGGAGGGCGGGTGGTCCAGTGCTATGGATGAATTGGGGTCCATTGCGGCAAGACTTGGACAAAATCGAAAGCAGTGTATGACTCCCGGTAAGACAAAAGAGGACTGGTGAAAGAAGGAAGGCCTACAGTACGCGGCGGAGACGCGAGAGACGCGTCCGCCATCCCCTGCCGATTTCCGCAGGGTCCATATCGCGATGTCACGCTTCGTGTCAAGCGGCTCTTCGGTGTCGATGATGAGGTTCGCATCTCAGCAGAAGACCGCAACGTGATGAGGCAAAAGTATGAGACGCGCTTGATGGAAGGATGTAGCGATGGCATCCAGATCACACCGCATTCTTATTCACATCGACGGCGCCTGTAACTAGCGCCAAATCCGCGTCGTCCAATGAGAATCGAGCTAGCACTTGAACAGCCAGTAATGGGCATGCATTTCCGCGTATTCATCTTTGCCAGACGCGAAGATCGCAAAAGAATATGAGTAATGTGAGGCCAGAAGGTTCAGGACAGCTTGTGATTGTGATTGTGTAGTGCCCGTTTCTGAGCTTCCGTGCCTCGACGAGGACAGCCAGATGCTGCACTGTCCTCACCTCTGTCATCGGGTATATGCTTCTACCTCCTAGCACATCAAACTTTTTCACTATGCCTTGTATCTCGAAGACCGCATGTTCAACTTAAACTAAAAAGGTACAACAAATCGGCTCAACATGCAGAAGATGTCAAAAACACTTCTCACAACGAGTCTAAACAAGAAGCGCAAGAACTACAAGCATCAGTGGTATGATGTCGAACAAAACTTGAGGGAGCAGTTCGGGAACGACCGAAATGCATACTTCAAGGCGGTCGAACTGGACACGGATTACTTTCTGGCGTCTCAGGAGCAGGGTATGCAAGCGTTCGCCCGACTAGAGGCGAGGCTGCTCCGGCAGATGCGCGATAATTTGTCTTTCGAAGCTGGCAACGCAGCACTAGGGGCGATGACTACAGTTCTAATATCGAACCAGCGACGGATGACCGAAGATGCGGACTTCGTACTGGCTTCCATCGACTTCGAGGGACAACCAGACCACAAAGGGGGGTTGAAAGAGTTCGGTATTACCAAGCTGGACACTAGGCATCTTCTCCTTGAGCCGACGCTACGTGCCGACGCCGCAGAGAATCTGAGTGCCGTGGTGGTCAACTTCCGTGGCCGCAAGTTCCTATTCGGCACGACCGTCAAGACCGATCTGGCTCTCCTCCCTGGTATGATCGCCGACCTCCTGAACGTCCCCGACACTGGCAATGATCGCGAAAGCACCCGGCCTCGTAAAATTGTGCTAGTCGGCCATGGGATACGAGGCGACATCCAGATCATGGGCCGGCTCCAAATACATCCTGAGACCATGCCCCAGATCGTAGGCATGGTGGACACCTGTGTGCTTGCTCGGGAGGTCCTGGGCTTCAAAGGCAGTCTGGAAAAGCTCCTAAACTGTTTGGGGTTACCGTTGGTACGTAATGCAAGCGGCAAAGCTACCATGCTGCATAACGCCGGCAACGATGCGCATTACACCATGCGTGCCGCGCTCGCATTACAATACATCCGGCACCATCATAGCACCAGCGCGCCTTCCGCTGAAGTCTCCGATGCAGGTCGAGGTCGCCCTGATCGCTTGACGCAATTTGCGTTTCAGGCAGTGCCCGCGTTCACGTATTCTTTGAAGCGTGGCAACGATCTGGATTGCGACTTCGACTTTGTTGACCTCTTTGACGAGCCGGAGTAACTGGCATCAAAGCACACCCGCAAAGGCCGAGTAGACACTGCATAGACGTGCGTGTGTCCTGCATGCGAAAGGGCAAGAGAGAGTGAGAGAGGTTCGCACTCATCCGGCAAAGCAAGTGTGCGCCAGGTGGTAGCCGGGTAAGGTGCCAGGGTCGGTGACAATGGACGTGGCCGCCCAAGATTTCCAGTAGACGAGACTATTGTGACCCTACGAGAGAGCCACGCCACACACGGGGGAGATGCATGCACACTCTCTGGATTTCAGTGTATGCCGTCTGTTACAGATCGGATTGTTGTAACCGTCTAGAGGACGATACGATAGCCAATTCGACGTGTTGATTTCTGGAGAAAGCGGCCATGCCCAATGTCACCGGGCCTCGGTGTAGCGCTCAGCGGTCCAAGGAAATGAAGTTGCCCAGCCTTGCAGTCAGCAGCTCAGCCATCTTCGTGCCGCCTAGTACACTCGGCTCAACTCTTGCTGTGTACTCCTCCTTCGTCTTGCCATCCATAGCCTCATACAGCGCACATGGTACCACAGTAGTCCCCTCAATCATGATACTGCACGTCGCTTGCTCATACATCTTCTGGATCGCAGCCTGCAACTGCCCAGGGTCTCTGTTGTACCCTAGCATTTTCAGCTGCGCATCTGCCCAGCTAGCTTGCCCAGCGCTCGCCTCCAGAGGGTAGTAGATCATGCAGACAATCACCGCTCGCGGCTTCTGCTTTTCTACCATCCTTGATATGTAGGCTTGTGTTTGATCGCAGAACATCCGTTTGAAGTGACCCAGCGAGGAAGCGGTGCCACGTTCGATCGAGCTCCGAGAAGTGACCCAGGCGAGCTGCATCATATGCCTCATAGTCCCCGCAGTCGGTGAAAGCGCTATATCGTTCGCGCCCACAGACACGACCAACACGTCCTCGGAGCGTACATTGTCCCGTATGAACTCATCATGAGCCATCAAACCCGCATCCCGTTGCCGAAGGAGTGATGCTTCCACCGCCGCATTCAGAGCCGTAGCTTTGCTTCCAAGGAAGTGATTCAACCAGTACGCAATGTCGGGCTTGGGTCGAAGAGGCTCCAAGAAAGACTCATAGATCTCCGGTACCGCTTCAGGTAGCGGCTCGCCACCAGGGCCAGCGGACGGTATCCAAGCCTTGTTGTCCAGAGACGAGTCCCCCGCCAGCCACACCACAGGCCTTCCTGGTCGTTCGGCTCGTGTTACGTTATGGAAAGTTGAGAGTTGGGTCAGTGGATGGCCGGCCCATTCGCCGTAGAATGGGGAAGGGTTGATTTTGGTGATGTTCGACATCTTTGGGCGTACGATGCGCCGTACCACGGTGTACTCCTTCGTGGGAGCTTTGCATTCTTTAACTTTGCCTTGAGGCTGCTGCTGCTGCCTTCTGTCAGGCATGTTGTGACCAATGACAACAATGCATCGTCACTGTGAGGTGTCAAGCTCGCCTGTGTCATGCCTGAGGCAAGCATACAGCGCGTGACTATTGGAAGCGGAAGGGTTAGGGTTTGGGTTAAGTATCAATCGACGGCAACGACGCCAGTAACGGGTCTCCTGGCATCTAACAGTTTCAGAGCTGCCTTGGTGGACTTCTGGTTATTTTGGGTACTTTATCAAGCGTCTTTGGCTACTATTAAGGTGGCAGTAGTGGTGTCTTGCCCGCTCATGTATCATTTCGTCGACTCTGATATACAGAACAGCGGAAATCCAACGAGAACAAGCATGCTTCACGCCTCGAGATGGCGAAACATCAGGAACGAGCATACAACAGGGAGAGACTGAAGGCAAGTACAGTCGCCATCGTTTCCATCGAACCCGGACCACAAATAAGAGGCCGCACGCAGGCGAAGATACCTCAGGAAAGGACGTTGGCACATGACAACTCAAGCGCAGCGAATACCTCGACCGAGCATCTTGAGGCCATTGACCTACCTTGGATATGCCTGGCGGGCGATACAATACTGAAGTCTTATGCTGCCGTGGGAGAAGAAGGTGAAAAGCTAGCGAGCTATACCATTGCCACCTCACCACAAACCCACGCTCACTCGTCCTCCTCATCATCACTCCCAAAAATCGCCTTAAAAACAGCCTCGCCAGCCTTCTGCCCCTCCAACGCATCATTCTTCTCCACATCCACCCTCGCGGCCTCCTGCCTCACCAATTCAGGAACCCCAGAAGGACCACCTTCAGTGCCCCCAGAAGGAAAGCCAGGCGTATTCCACTTCGCCTCCCTCATCATCCGATCCAAGCTCGATTGACTAACGACATCGAGGCGTTTATTCGCATCCACGGTCCCAGCATCACCGTCAGGCGCGGAGTCCGCGCCGACTTTCACTGGTGGCTTGACGTTGAAGCGTTTACACAGCAGTCTAGTGGGGTAGAAAGGCTGCCGTGAGCGGGTGAGCGGGCCGTACATTCCCATCTTTGCTGCATTCTCTGCTGGGTCTTCGTCCTTCTCCTGCGCACTTGGAGTAGACTCTGGAGCGTCGGAGGCAAGCTTAGGCGCGGACGTCGAAGATGTGAAGCGGCTCGCCATCAAGCCCGAGATGGGCTTGAACACTTCAGCAGCCTGAGCGAACTCCCTAAGCTCCTTGGCCCACTCATCGACCGAAAACGTCTTGGGCCGCTCAGGTAGATTCGACTGTAGCTCTGCGCGCAGCTGAAGAAAGTAGCGATATCTCGCACGCTTATCTTCGTCCTCCGCATACGGCATCCAGCCCGTGTTACCTCGTTGCAGAGCAGCTGCCGCGGTCTGCTTGTCTAACACTGGTACTAGATCCCACATCGTACGGCGTTTATCCGACTCACTGGCTTCAAAGCCAGCCGGTGCGCCTTCTCCAAGCGCTTGAGGTAGGTTCGTCTTACCGCTCGCAGAAGCAAGACGGTCACGCATAGCTGGAGACAGAAAGTCGAAGACAGACTTGCCTGGCAGCTGCTGCTCGCCAAGTAAAGCCGCACGAGACTTCGGGTCCATCGTGGAGGCTCTAGCTGCGTCGGCGGTAGTTTGGTACACAGAATCTTCGGGCTTGGCCTGCGATGACGCTCGCGAGGGAGTCCAGCCTTCAGGTACGGTAGGAGGCGGATGCTTGTTCTCCTCGGAAATGGTCAACGGCGCAAGTGACAGCACAAAGCCATCAAGCGGCAACCGACCATCGTGGCACTTGCGAAAGCCAGCGGACGTCGCAGTACGCTGGGTCAGCTTCTTGGAAGTGAACGTAGGTTTAGTTACAGTCGGAGTAGCATTGCTTGCGCCGAGTCCACCTTTCTTTTTCTTCTTATCGGCGCCAATGATGCGGTTGTAACTGATCTGTGGACCCATGGCATACGGATCCTCGTCGTCGGAACCAGTGTCGTTGAGTACGCCCATTCCGATGCCAGTCTTCTTGGCTTTCTTCGGCTTGCTCAAGAGCTTGGACCGGCTTGACAAGATCCTGGCATCTCGCTCGTCATCCTGGTCCTCGTCCTGCGCAGCTCCGCTTTCTTCCAGCCTGCCTTCTCCCGCGAAGCCCAGTCCTTTGCGATCGGTCTTACGATGGAAGGTAATCATGCGCGTATTGTCCGGAGCGAAGAGGTGCGCATCACCCTTCTCATCGCCCTTCGCTCTCCGCTTCACTTTCGGTCCGACGCCTTGGCCTTGTCGCCAGCCCATGCGCTGAAGTAGCTTGACACCCATCGTCTCGCCCTTAGTCTTGAACAAGTCGGAGAACATGCCTTTGCTGCCTGCCGCGCCATCTCCACTTCCTAGCCCAGCAAAACCGCCTTGTGTCTCCAACTTCTGCGACTCAGCCTGCTCTGCCAAATCTTCCTCATCCATAAAGTCCTCTGCCTTCTGGCCCTGCGGCTTGCCATCTTTCGCCCGGTTCGCACGCGACGACACGAACGTCGAAGGCGTCCATCCCTCCTTCGATCCTACGGTGTTGAAGTACCCTGCGCTGAAGCCTCCGGTGAAAGCGCCATGTAATCGCTTCCTTCCGCGCTCATCCGTCACTTCTTGCTGCCACACCGGGACGTAACTGCCATCGTCCCTCTCGTCCGGGTCGTAGGCGGGTAGTGGTGTGCCATAGACGGCGAATGGAGCGTGGTGCGGTGGTGCGCCGGCATTGTCGGACTCGAAGGCGGCTCTCGAGCGCTTGTACATCTTAGCCTGCGGTTCTTTTGGACAGCATGCCTGAGATTATCTGTTTGTGTGACTCAAAGATGCGGGACTTACCTCAGCTTGCTGGATATCTCATGAGTCGTCGCGACATTCGAATATGCTACGGTGCTCCTCGGGATGCTGTCTGGGAACTCTGCTCGCGTGAGATACAGTTCGTGTTCCTTAAGGCGCTCGGCGGGGGCCGCGACGAGTTGATCTCAAACTGTTTCTGTCCGTATTGTTGATGTCGTAGTGTTCGCGTTCAAAACGATGGCGTAAGCGTATCTCTAAGATCATAACTCAGAATTCGGTCATGTATTGGCCTCCAGTATGTGACCGCGCGGTCACCTTGACGAGAGTGTGACAGCGGGGAGTTGTGACCAAGCTTCGACATATGTCGAGTGGCTGTCTCCAAAGCGGGGTATTCTCGGCGGAAGCGGCTAGAGGTATATAATAATTTCTGCCAATGCGTACGGATGTAGTTTAGCGTAGTAGTGTAGTCGGTGTAATCTAAGTTAAACTCTTCTCTATTCACTGCCCTAATCTCTTCGTACAACTGAACTCGTAAAGTAATACTACCTAGATGTTTATACTGCAGATCGCCGCGTAGTACGTAATATACGTACTAGGCGCCCTTTCTTTTTCGTTCTTACCCGGGCTAGGCCGCTTTGGGCAGCTTGACAGCACCTTGACGAAACTTGACAGCTTGACGGCACCTTGACGAATTCTTCGTCACATATCTGCGCGCAACATCTTTTGTCGCAAACACTAGACAAGATTTCGTCGTATAACCAATTTTTGTCTAGTAGCGAAACAGAGAATACTACGATCTTGTCATACGCCTGTGGACATGTTGAACTGGTCACATTCTGAGTAAACAACAGTTTGATACCACCTTGCTGTCACCGTGTCTCGGCCCCCGCCAAGCGCCTAAAGGTTGGCTCTTACGCAACTGCCCCATGAAGTACGGCTCGGCTCTTTGCGAGTCTAACTTTGTTTTGGCCTGTTCCCGTGCTCGCCGTTATCCCACCTGCGTCTCTGTGCTGATGAACGTCTTATAGCACTGTATTGTATGGGCACAGCCCACATATGTTCTGTTGAAAGCTATATATCTGGACGCTCTTCATGCCCAAGAGTGCAGGGAGTAGTACGAGGTCCATGTTACACGAATTGGCTTTGGCTACCCGGGACCCTTAGACCAGGAGGTACCGCCAACCGCGACGGAGATCCTCAAACGCGTACTCTTTCCATCTCCAGAATCAACGAGCGGCAACATCAACATCGCTCTTTCCAACTGAAGACTTCATGTCAGGTATCTCCAGCAGGCACAACCCATAACGGCTCCCCAGCTGCCTGCCCAGAGTCTTGGGCCTCGCCAGCAGCCCCGCTAACGGTCTTGCGTCTTGCGCTGGCCGTTTGGCATCGCCGAAACATCGTCGCAAACCTTAGGTCATCCTGCACCAAAACGCCCATTGTACTGGTAGTATCCCAGGAATCAGGATACAGCGCTGGTATACGGTCATACCACTCAGCAGCCTGACGCAATGTCAGCGGCAGCGCAGCCGGCGTCACTGCCACGCACCCCGTCGCGCCGTCAGCAGCCGCAAGCTTACAACGGCAACACCGACCGCGACCGACCAGTTCGCACGCAAAGCACCACTGCACGCTCAGCCGCGCCATCATCACCACGTCGCTCAGCATCAGCTTCGCAAGCACCGTCTACTCAGGCGTCCCACAGTCGCACACCGTCGAACAACCTCCAGAATGTCGCACGAGGGGACTACGAGCAGCAAGACTTAGCAGCACGGCCTTCATCTTCGCGACGAAGTGAGTCGCAGACTACAAGGACAGAAGCAATGCGACAACCATCGTCGCATGCGCGGACACACTCGCGTTACACAGACCAACCCACGCCCGCGCCTACCAGCAATGGCGCACCTTCCGCTGGAGATGGACAAAGCCAAAGCAGGTCCACGACCACGACCAGCGGCAACCTCAGAAGAAGAACGGGCATTGATTGCGAGACCGGCCACTGGGATCTCGGCAAGACTATAGGCGCAGGCAGCATGGGCAAAGTGAAGCTAGCGCGCAACAAAGAGACAGGCGAGCAAGTAGCGGTCAAGATCGTACCCCGGCAGAGCACAGACGGAGAACATCAGACACAAGCAGAGCGCGACCGAGCTGATCGCTCCAAGGAGGTGCGGACGGCTCGGGAGGCAGCCATCGTCACTCTCGTGGATCACCCATTCATCTGCGGCATGCGCGACGTGGTACGCACTCATTATCACTGGTACATGCTCTTTGAATACGTCAACGGCGGCCAGATGCTCGACTACATCATCAGCCACGGCCGGCTAAAAGAAAAGCAAGCACGCAAGTTCGGCCGACAGATCGCTAGCGCGCTCGATTACTGCCATCGCAATAGCATTGTGCATCGTGACTTGAAGATCGAGAACATACTCATCAGTAAGAATGGCGACATCAAGATCATCGATTTTGGGCTGTCAAATTTGTTCAGTCCGCGGAATCACCTGAAGACGTTTTGCGGGAGTCTGTATTTCGCCGCCCCGGAGCTTCTTCAGGCGAAACAGTATACGGGTCCGGAGGTGGATGTGTGGAGTTTCGGGATTGTGTTGTATGTTCTGGTGTGCGGCAAGGTGCCGTTTGATGATCAGTCGATGCCGCAGTTGCATGCGAAGATCAAGCGTGGGAATGTTGAGTATCCGCCTTGGCTTACGCCTGGTAAGTCATTCGTGGTCAGCGATGGGCGTGGTACACATGCTGACTTGAGGTATAGAGTGTCGTGGCCTGATCGCGCGGATGCTGAACACTAACCCCCAGGAGCGAGCGACATTACACGAGATCATGAACCACCCATGGATGACTAAGGGTTTCAATGGCCCGATGGATAACTACCTGCCACCTCGAAAGCCGATTCAGCTTCCATTGGACCCAGCTGTGGTCAAGAAGATGGAAGGCTTTGACTTTGGCGAGCAAGACGTAATCACCTCGCAACTAACGAAGGTCATCGAGTCAGAGGACTACCAGCGAGCAGTACGCAACGCTGAACGACGGAATGCACAGCAAGCGCCTGACCAGGACCGAAAGCGCGGCGTCTTCGAGTCCTTCTATAAGCGGAGGAACTCAACGACTAGTAGGGATACGTTGAACACGCCTTCGACCGAAGCGGTTCAGCTTGGGAATGATCCGATCAATGCTTTTCATCCGTTGATCTCGGTCTACTACTTGGCGCAGGAGAAGCAGGAACGCGAAGCCAGGGAGAAGAACCCTGGGGCACTTTCGATGCCGCAAGACCCAGGCGAGAAGCCACTGGCGATGCCTGACTTGCCAGCACCCCCTGCAGCGATGACCAACTCGTCAGCATATGAGATGCCGGGTGAGAAGCCTACCGGTGGTAGGAACAGGCCACGGGCGCGTACACATGGTGAGGATGAGGTGCAGGAAGGCATGAAGAACCTGAATGTGAACACGGCGCCTTCGCCGACGAACCCGGCGATAGTAGAGCCATCGTTCGATCAGCAGCAGGCTCCGCCACCGGCACGGAAGGAGAGCACAGCTGTTGGTTTACTACGCAGACTCAGCACCAGGAGATCGAAAGAGCCTCCAGAGCGCCTTGCTCGTGGCGAGAGGCCTAGCCATCCTCCACCCTCACTTGCAGTCTTCGCGCCTTCAGAAACCCCACGGAAAAGCTTTAGCGTGCGTAGAACGCGCGATCGCGATCCCACACCTACTGGCGTCCGGACAGATACTGCGCAGCAGGCTGAGCCAGGCGCTCTGCTCACTCCTCCGCAATCCGGCGACGCGACTTCGAGCGAGAAACAGCCTAAGCATGGTCTTGGCCGGTCTGTCAGTGTTAACTCCAGTGACATCCGGCGACGGCTGACTAGGCGCGGTGTTTCCGAGGGCTCTTCGATGAGGCCACCGATGACTTCCTCGAGCAGTCACGATACGAGGAAGCCGTCGATGGACCAGTCTGGTGCCAGCAGAGATGCTGCGTCGGATGTCGAAGGCTCGCGGCCGCAGACTGGTGGGATTGCGAACAGGACGAAGTCGCTTGGGCATACGAGGAAGGAGAGTATGCAGAGACGACGAGGAGATCGGCGGGACATTACGAGGACATCCAATGTGCCTGAGGAGACTGATCAGGATATGCAAGATGACCTCGACGGCCAGCCAGGCAGCAGCAGCCCCAGTGACTTCAAGCCGGTGTATCTGAAAGGAATGTTCAGCGTGTCGACCACGAGCAGCAAACCTCTACAGACAATCCGCCACGACATCATCCGGGTCCTAACGCAGCTGAGCGTGGAGTACACCGAGATCAAAGGCGGTTTCAGATGCAGACACGCTCCCAGCGTCAAGTCGCCTGCCGACGACGCGGGAGCACAAGCAATGAACCCCCCTCAAACCGACACCAGCGGCCACAGGCGCAAGATCTCCTTCGGCGGCTTCACCAGGAACGCAGACCGCGAAGCCTTCCGTGCCCAACAGAAGGAACAACAACAACCCCCCACCCCCCGCAAAACCCCCCGAGACCAAAGCTACGACAACACAGAAGACGAGTCCGACGAGGATCTCACTCCTACTCAACAACCTCCGGGCAACTCTTCCCGCGTAGCGGGCGAGACGAGCACACACGTCCAAACCGACTTGGGAGAAAGCATGGTTCTCAGATTCGAGATTTTCGTGGTTAAAGTGCCGTTGATTGGGCTGCATGGGATTCAGTTCAAGAAGATTGAGGGCGGGACTTGGCAGTATAAGAATATGGCGCAGACTGTGCTTAATGACTTAAGGCTCTAGTGGATGCATTGCGCACGGTGGCGTGTTAGGGGTGGTATTTATGGACCCAAGAATGTGACTATGAGACGGAAGGGGCGTGGCAGGGATCTCAGGCGGTGGAGACGTGCGTTGGTACCTCCGCCAGCCTATGCGTTGGTACCTCCGCCAGCCTACGAGCCCCCTCACCGTGAGATAGTCTTTTCGGGGAAGTGGTTTCCGGCGTCAACGTGTGGTTTGATTGAGCGTTTGAAGGCTATGAACGCCAAGGGGGCGGGTATGGATAGCTTATGAGGGACTCAGAGGGAGCATAGCGTAGGGAGTTAAAGTGCAGGGATGGATCGTCGACTTCGTCGACTTCGTCGCTCGCTGGGTAATTACGGGCAAGCGAGCAAGCGAGCGGGTTGTTACGATGTCGTTTGAGCGTGTGTACGTGGCAAGCGGCACGGGTCGTTCGTATGTAGCAGTGTAGTGTAGCGTTATGGTACGCAAGAGCCTCCGAGGGCAGCTGAAAGAACTTATGGCCGCTTTCGTCTCTCCAGCCTTGCAACAGTCCCACAAGGCTTTCGCGTTGCCTACCGATAATGGATCGTCTGTCGCTCTCTAAGGGATCAATTTATGGGGGGTATGGCTTACGAGCGAGCGAGCATAGCGTAGGTTAGGTGCATGCATCGTTGCTCGTTGGGTAATTTCACGCTGATGCCTGCTGTCTGCGTGACTCGCCCTCTGGCCTCAAATGCAGCCCAAGTCATTGAAGAGCCAAATGCTTTTCTGTCTTTGGTAGCTATAAAGGTAGTACACGTGAGCTAACAATTTACAACCATAATCGCTTGGCGCCGCCGGCGGCTCTCGGTGCGACGTTGACAAGGTCCTATGCGGATGTCGCTCTCTGGTCACAACCTTGCTCTGGCTACCGCGAGTCCCTCGCGCTCGACCAGAGCTCACTCGAGATTTCCTTTCTCTTGTCTGACAATTGCTTTCAGTTTTCTTGCTAGCCCTCTTGCCAGCCCTTGACGGCACCACCGACTTCTTCCTCGTCTCGGGCCGGGGCTGGTGTAAAGTTGCTGGCCGGCTTTGCTGAACTGTCTCGGTTCTGCCTTTTGACGTCCTGCCAAATGTCCTGTAAACAGACGTGAGTTGGAATGCGCGGCGGCTGGCATTGGCCGGCACGCGTGCCATGCTGATGGTGCGCGCGGTCGAAATTTTCTATCTGTAAGATGAAGAGAAGGATGGGACACAGAAGCGCAAGACATTCTCCTTCTGTTCACGTATATCGTATGGTTCTCATAAAGCCAAAGCCACCAGATCGCGCCTGGTCATCCTTCAGTCTCCATACTATGTGCCAAAGCTCGACACCAAGGACGACGAGAAGGCGCACGAGGCGGGAGACTCTGGTGGACTGTTGTCATATGGCCGATCATCGAGCAACCCATTTCACCACGACAGGCCTTCTAGTGATTCTGAACCCAGTTCGCTCGCATTGTGTATAATCCAAGGTCTGGCGGCAGGCCGGTTTTAGAAGCGCCGCGGTCGGTGCCGTCGCCTTAGGCTCGACGTTGACAGAGAAGTTGGAGGAGATGGTGTTCGAATAAGCATTCTGGAACGACTTCATCGAAGTGTCCTTCGATGAGTAGTGTAGCCGCGCTCGAGCATATTGTTGCTGCGGCTGCACTCGTCGTAGTACCTCTCTTCTTCTCAGTCTTTGCTGCTCTTGCTATCGCGTACACTGTCTTCCTCGCCGCCGTCCCGACATCCTAGTTCTCTACCAGCTCCTCCGTGTATACCGATCCCACGGGGTTGTCGCGTTGCCTACCGATATCGGATCGTCTCTTGCTGTTCTAAGACATCTTTTCAGCTTTCTCAACGGCACCGCGTGCGTCGCAGGCTAGTGCACAGTCCGTTGAGCATCTCTCCGGCTCCAGAAAAAGCGAGATGCACAGCCAGTGAAGTTACAATCTGTTGAGCCTTGCTCGAAATGCAGTGACTACTGAGATAACATCTACACTTTTCGCCACATGATACAATTCCTCACCATGCCCTTGCGGCCTGCCGCTTTCGCTAGGCCATCTTTGTCTTCAGCTTCGGCGCCCACGGCATCAAGCTCTTCCGCGCTCTGCCCCTTGAGTCTCGCAAGCTCGTCCAGCTCGCCGATCTTCCAACCTCGCATCAGCAGAAGGCAGGCGGCTGCGCTGATGTACATGAAGCCTGTGAAGAGCTGCGTACCCAGGTACTTTCCAGTACCATCAACGATCTCTAGCGCAATAGGCTCGCTGAATGTAGACGGCAGCACGATAATCAGCCACTCCAAGTTCAATGCTGATGCGACATTCTTCAACCCTACAACCTCAGCCGCGACAGGTGCCACGGTCGCCCAGAATGTGCCCGCTACCATGCCGCCAATGATGGCGTAGAAAATGAGGACGCCGTAGCTTCTGGCAAAGATCCAGATCACGAGTGAGAAAAGGCCGGCGAGGAACGTCATGAGACCAGCCATGTTGATGCGCCCGATGCTGTCGGAGAAGTAGCCAATCGGAGGCCTGCCCAGCGCTTGTCCCAAGTTGAACAATGCTGAGATGATCGATGCTTGCGAGGCGTTGAGTCCGACCGCATTCGCGTAGTTCGCAAGAGAGAAGATCAAGACCACGTATGCGAGCAGGCTGAAGAAGCCATA